>PVHP010026502.1:0-24621 GCA_004024765.1 Zapus hudsonius | reverse complement strand
TTTGCCATTTCTTAAATCTGGAAGGATATGAGGAAAAGACAGTACCAGTTGGATCTCTGCTAAAGAGCCTGACTTGAATCTAAAGACTTCTAACTCATAGAAACGCGTGTGAGATCATGAATTCATTCACATGCTTTGCTATTGACCTTCTAGCAGTAATTCCTGGAACTCCTCGAGGTTATAGAAAACAGTGCAGTTAATAAAGACTAAGCTTTCCAAGGGGAATCCCCCCAGAGTATGCTACAGATATTTATCCTGTAAGAAAGTGCACTTGGAGTAGACATTGTTCATTCTGCTCATGGTCCTTTCAACAGTCAGGCATGGCTGATGGCAAGGCAAGGGCCATGTTGCTGCCCCAGTCCATTTGAGTTATGTAAGCAAAGACCAGTAGCAGATCCACCAAGTTAGAATATGCCTCTCCTCCAATTTGGGCCTGACACATGATAGTGAGCAAAAACCAGCCCCACAGAGCTCATCTGTGTTAGGAACTATGCACTGGCCCTGAGGCAGAGTAGCAATTAAGGACTAGAAAGAGGCCAGATGCCTCATGGAAAATAACTGTGGATTATGGAGGGCTAGATGGTTCCGTCTTTCCTTTCAATTCCTCTCTAGCCAGCATTGCTCTTGGAGCACATGACTGATACAAGTTGTGGGATCTCTCCGTTGAACATCGCTAAGATTTGTTTTCTGGGATTCTCTTAGCCGCCCAAGACCAACTGGCAACAAGAGGGAACAGACAGTTCTGGACACCTGGAATTCCTGTCCGCTGTGCGTAAATAAAAGTTTTTATTGTACAATGCTGACCACTGAGTATTTTCCAGGAAAAATATATTCGGAGGTACATTAAAACATAATCAAAAAGGTTGAAAGAAGCCAGAGGAACTGATCAGTAGTTAAAAGCACTTGTTTCCAGAGCCTAATTGATCAGGTTCAATTCCCCACTATCTACATAAAGTTAATTGCACAAATTAACACATCTGAAATTTGTGTGCAAAGGCATGTCGTGTGCAAAGGCAAGAGGCCCTGATGTACACATGGACACATTCTCTCTCTGTCTCTCTCTCCAAATAAAGAAATAAAATAATTTTAAACCGCTTGACAGAAGTTATCCATTGTGAGTGGCAAAAACATGCCCCAAATATCTAGAAGGTATGAGAGTAAATATCCATTTGCCAAAGAAGAGATAACTCTATAATTTTTTTTTGGCCCAGAAGACCTCTGAGGTCCTAAAAACCTTGGCTGTTGAACGAGAATATAAGTCCCTATTGCTGAAGATACTACTATACACATTGCTTGCAGGGCATAGTGAAATCAAGTTGAGACAAAATGGAAAATTTCCACCTTGTTACTTGGATTTCATTATTTCAGAAGGCATTATGAAGTTTACTGTGGGTGAAAATTGCAACCAACATTTTGGCTTGTTGAGAACCCTACATACTATATTGCCAGCATATAAGACAGGTTACGTGAGGCAATAGTGGCATGACTATATAGCCAACTGTTGTCTGATTGGATTTATGGCCTGTTTTCCTGGAGGAACTTGTGAGTTATTGTAAGCCAGGACAAAGATCTGTGGCTGGGGAGGTCATGGGCCCCAGTTAAACCAATGAGAGGCGGCTCTCAAATTGCCTTCTCAACATTCATATTTATTTCAATATATAACTATGGCTGTCAGCCTTGTTCTATCAGTCTTGGAAGAAAGCCTCTTTTTGTAGTGAACAATGGTTGTTGCATATTTCAAGTTCCTGATAAGAAGTGCCTATTACTGTGGCATAGTAGTGAAGGAGGGAGGAGAAAGCTAGCTCCTTTCAGGCCGTCTCAGTTAGGAATTGAAGCCCAGTGAGAAGCAAAAGGTGCCACTCCACATGCCATCTCTCCTGAACTCTTGGCAGAAATAGAACTCAGGTCTGACTGAGACTGATCTTCAGCAGCCCCTGCTGCCCACAGTCCAACACACTATGACCCTGGTGGCTGCCCTCCAAATCTACTAACCAACTGGATCTTCTCCTAGCATACCTGAGTCTGACACTTTAAAGGCTGCTTCTTCTTTCTGGCTGGGTCTTTTGGAGCCTGCCTCTCTTCACTTGGGCAACAGGGATACCTGTAAGTCTGGCTCCCCCTCATGGAGCTTGGCTGGTTAGTGCTGGAAGACATACTATATTCTCTTGGTCTGGAGGAACTTTTCTGATTGCTTCTGCTTTATACTTTGGGGTAGCTTTTCACTTTAATTCCATAGATAATTTTCCTCTTGTTTCTGAATCTACACACGGATACTTCCCTTATACTCCAGATCTACCGTGCAGGTGTTCTCACTAACTCTAGGCCTGATACTTCTGTAATTTCTTTAAAGCCAGGGTAGCCATGAGTGCTGATCTCTTCAGTTCTCACTTCCCCTCTGAATTTGTAGGTCTCTGCCTTGATATCTCCCTCTCATATTTTAGTCTCACTGTCTGCCATCTGAACTTCCATCCATAGGAAAGCACATATCAGACCCATGTGTGCTCCTTCTAAGTCTCCCTACACACACACCCAAGCTCTATGTGCCATGCTTGAGGTTCTAATCTAATCTCCCTTTAAATGCCACAGCTGCTTTTAAATAAACGTTATGAATTACTTTCCACTGACTCATGGCTTTAATCTCTCTTTTAAAAGCCTCAGTTTCTCTTTAATGAGATTTATGAACTACTTTCCACGTACTTGCGGCTCTACTCCAGTTTTTTTCCTAAAAACCTTAATTTGACTTAAATGAACCTTATAAACCAATTTGCAGTGTTTTCCACATGAGAGCATGTTTTCTATTTCCCAAGTGTTTATAACTGTTCTAACCTCCCTTCTTAGATCCTAATCCCCCTTAAATAAATCCCACAATTTGTGATTTCTCCCAAAATAAACTTAATAATCCATAATGTATCCTTCCTAAATCCATCTTTATTAATTCTTTTTTAAAAGCAGGAAATAACCCAAACTTGGGGTTCATAAATCTGGGGGAATTCTCCTAAACCCTCAAATCCTGCATCAGTAGCACAATGCTCAACTATAAATGAAAAAATTAATAATAATCATATATCTATATCATCCCTCCAAGGCTCAGGGAATATTGAGAAAAAGAAGGCAGAAGGAATGTAAGAGAGTGATACATTTCCTTCATGGAGAGAGAGGGAAGCTCACAAGACTCAGGAATTATAAGACTAAGGAAACTCAAAAAGTTATAAGATTCTCAGGGACCACAACCCCAAAGGTGATCAGAAACAGTAACCATTTTCTGGGTGTTGGGGTTTGAATGGGAATGTTATGTCTCCACAGCCTCAGGTATTATTAAGATGCCACTGGGAGCAGATCTGAATTCTAGCCCAAAAATATGGAGAGAACAGTTTGAGCTCTGGAGGTTCCTGCTTACTGCTTTTGGGGTTGGCTTGCCACAGTCGTTTCCTCTGCTTGGATCTATGGAAAAAAGCAGATTCTGCCTCCACTGATGAAGTTTCCCCTGGATTTATAAACTGAAATTAACTCATTTCTCCTAAAAACTGTGTCTGGTAGGATGCTCATTGCAGCAATGTGGAGATGACTGCAACGAAGGAGATCTCTCTCTTTCTCGTTCTCTCTCTCTCTCTCTCTCTCTCTCTGTCTCTCTCTCTCTCTCTCTGATTGAGTTACCTGTGAGTTGGGAAAGATGCTCTGGAGATTTAGTTTTCACCCATAGTGGATGGGCGTTGTGATAATGAAGCAGTATGCTCTTATAAATCAACATTGCATCATGTTCCTGTAAACAACCCCAGTGAGCTCACTAGACTTGGGAAGAAACAATTCCCTGAAATCTTATGGTGCCCAATCTGGGGCCATGTTTATTCATGTCTCCTCAAAAAATGTCATACAACTACATACCACACCACATGTCATACTTTCTAAAACGCATCCAAATATATTTCTGTTAGATCCCTTGATACTGATGTCCACAAGGTTTGTTTCAGGCTCAGACTAATTTCAAATTAATAACTGGGCATCTTCATAGGAATATCCCAAGTACATCTCATACAAAATATGTTAAAAAAAAATCCTGGTTTCCCTAGCTCCAAATCATCCTCCTCCGTATATTCACAGGTTCAAAGTTTCAGATTTCTTCTGTCTCACTCCTAACCTTAAATCAAAACTGATTCTTCCCAGTCAATTCTGCCATTCTAAGTACATTCTTAAACTATCCAGCTTGGAAAACAGTCTCTTTGCTTCCATTGTCTGTCATCACTGATCTTCCCCACAAGTCAATCCTGTCTTACATCGTCTATGTCCGTGTACATTTCCACCCTCCTAGATTAAAGGGACTATGCTTTACTCTTAGATTTGTCCGTTCTAATATAGAATGAGCACTCAATACAAATACATTAAATGGAGCCAAATTTGTAGAGAAATCTCCAAATAACCAAAGGCTTCTTAGACATATTGAATTATCTTCAAGATACATCATCAGGAAAGAAAAAACAGAATATGATAGCAACATCAAAGGATCTTGAATTTGGACAAAGAAGAAATACAGAAGGAAACTTCTTCATCAAAGGAATTCTGAAGCAACCAGGGGCTACAATTTTTCAAACTTAATTTTCTACACACTAATTCATTTTGTTTTTTTCTACACTGGCTGATCTAGCCTTGAATTGTAAACAACTTCTTCTGCTCCTCTTTTATGGATTCAAATCCAGGACACAGTGAATTTCAAAATGATTTGAGGTGTGTTAGGGTGGCACAAATCTTGTTAGACAATTTTTGCAGGGGTATGGGACTTGGCTCAGGAGGTAAACTGCTTGCAACACAGGCTTGAGGAGCTGAGCTTTAATCCTTACTTAAACATGCCAGGGGTGTTGGTGCATGCCTATGATCCCAGCAGGAGGTGGTAACAGGGAATTCATAGTGTTCACTGATTAGTTAATCCAGCCAAATTGGTGAGCTCTAGGTTCAGCCAGAGACACTGTCTCAATGAGTAGGGTAGAAAATGATTGAATAAGACACCCAGGCCAAACTGTGGACTCCATATGCATGTACAAAAAATGTACCTGTACTTTACACTCACATAGGAACACAAATATACACCTGCGGTCACACCCTACACATACATATACCAGCAAAACATTTAAGAAGCTAGTGAGGTTTTGTTTGTTTGTTCTGGTCTTTTAATTTGACTAGATCATACTGGATTTTTAGATTCTTGTGGTGAGACTCTTATATTATATAATATATTAAAGTATAACATGGCTGAGTCCTGCTGTTCACTGGCATTACATGTGGCTGTGAATTACAAAAAGTGAAGTGAGATTATGCCCACTAGATCACCTGGATGACTTAAATAAACAAATCCGAGTCTTTAATACGAAGTGCTCATTACTTTTCAAGTGACTAGAAATGTAAATCAATCTGAAATTCTCTGAAGAAAAATAGCTTTACATAGATGTTCCTATCTCCTTAAGCATCCAGCAAAACACTATGAAGCCTCAAATGCATATAACACAAAATGTAACAAAACAGTCTTTGTCACCAGGGAGGATAAATTCATTTACCAGCTGTTCCCCTTTCACAAGCAAGTTTTGTATAGAGTCACATAGATTCCCTGTTGTAAAATGGAATCTAATAGTAGCAACATTTTAATATAATTTGAGATGTTACCTTAGAATAGTGAAAAGACTTCTGTTCTCCCAATTGCCGGGACTGTGAAAGGCACTTCATCACTAAATTTCTATGATCCAAAGAATGGTGAACGCTCTAATCAAGATGAGTAAGGCAATGCAAAGAGTTTTTAACTTGTTTAAGGAAATGATATCATTTGGATACACCAGACCAAAGCAGCTTGGGTGATGTTTGGCACATTCATGAATATTGATGTTTTTAATTTTCCTTTTCGAAAATGAGTAAACCGTCCATACTGTAAAACCAAATAGGCTAATACTCTGGATAAATTGCAACCAAGCCAAGCTGTCTAAGCCATGTCTCAAACTCACATTTATAACCAAGAATTGAATTCTAGAGGAAAAAATTCATTTCATAGCATATTGAAGCTATGTCTCAATTTAAAAGAATAAAAATATGTCATCCTAACATATATTTTCTCCTGAACTCAAGCTCAGCACCACAAAAGTAAATATACCCATCAGCAAAATATATTTTTTCTGAAACTTCATCTAACTGATATTCAATAGTTTATACCAGCTTACTAAAACAATTATATTGAGGATCAAGAATAAATCATTAAAAATTATATTTTAAAAATATTTACTTAAGATACAAAGTCACTGTGTCTAATCAAGATACAATCAGCCAACATTTTTTAAATTTTTTAAATTTTTTATTTATTCATTTTCAAGGAGAGAGAGAGAGAAAGAGAGAGAGAGAGAGAGAGAGAGAGAGAGAGAGAGAGAGAGAGAGAGAGAGAGAAATGAACCAGGGCCACCACCTTGTGGGCCTGGCTTATGTGGGACCTGGGGAATTGAACCCGGGCCCCAGGCACTGGAGGCAAGTGCCCCAACCGCTGAGCCATCTCTCCAGCCCAAAATTAGCCAACATTTCAGGCAATAATCAGATAACATCCCTGAGAAGGAAATGTGCTCTTGTAGGGAGCTACCGTGGAGGAGGCACATACCTTAGGCAGGCCAGTTGTTCCTGATGTGTAGAGAATGTACAGTGGGTGCTCAGAAAGAACAGGAACACAGTCATGGGATTGGGCTTTTGCCATTTCTTCTTCCCAATCCAGGTCACGCCCTGGCACCAAAGGAACGGTCTCCTACACAGCAAAAATACAGAAATGCACTGCAAATTGGAACTTCAACCATGGGAAGGAGTGGAGCAGTAACTGAATCAATAGAAGCCTGAGAATCTGATAGGAAAATCTATGCCTACATATGACCAAGCACTGAATTCCCAAATAAAACTCCCAAGGTTGTGAGTTAAGATAAATGTGAATCAAGATCCATGGTTTCATGTTGGCTTTTATCCAACTGACAAAATAACATGGGTTTTACTCAAATCTGGGAATGCACTGATGAAATTCCAATCTGATGTATTTATGGTGTTGCAAACACCTGGGCCTTCATTAACTCAGCATTCCCTGCTTCAATGAATGTACTTGAGGAACATTATAAACATTATAAACTAAGTTCTTTTTTGCATCTATTAATCTTAATTTTAGAAGTTCTCTCTTGACAATAAGATGTCAAATAATATATTCAAATTTCTCAATACAGGGACACTTGGGACTCTCACTGCAGTCACCTTTCCAAACGATGGAGCATCAGGTCATCTTCGTGGGTGGGGAAGCCTTCTACTTGTGTTTCTTCAGCAATTAAAATGCTACTTAAAATTTAATGAGAATTTGTGACATATCTAGGATGCTTTCCAAGTTTTTTTTTTTCCTTCTCAGACATGAATTAGGATCAAATTTTGTCTTCTCCTCTTTTCACCCGTGCCATCCTCCGCACACACCGGAGAACCAGGCTTCCTTTTAGAAGCATTTTGATAATCGCCTCTACAGATTCAACTTTAAATAAATTAAAGATAACTCACTAGAAACAATCAAGACTAAATAGCCAGACTCGTGAAGAGTAGGGCATCTACTTATGGGGAAAATGTGAATTAGGAATTACAAGTGTCTACAACGAATTCACAGTTATGAAAGATCTGACTATGTCCTGAAACATTAGCTAAAGTAAGACCATATGACAAGATGTGTATAATTAATTAATATGTGAACAAGGGTAGAAGCCAGCTACCCGTGGCTCTATACAGTCAGCAACAGCATCCAGAGAGACATGTAACCACTCACTCCTTGCAAGTGATTCCTGTACTAAGTCTACGCCCTTGAGATGTTAGCGGAAGAAAGCAACTTCTATATTCAGGATTCCTAACATTAATCAGGGTTATAAAAACTTGTTGGAACTGGGGAGATGGCTCAGTGGGTAAAGTCCATGAAAACGAGAGAACCTGAGCTTGGATCCATGCACCCATTTAAGGGCAGCAGACACCTTTAATCCCTGCTTTGGGAGCAGAGACAAGGTGCATCTGGCTGTCACTGGCTCACTAGATTAGTTCAATTTGGTGAGTTGGAGCTTCGGTGAGATTCCCTGTCTCAAAAAATAATATAGAACTCAACTGAGGAAGACACCAACATTAACCTTTGGCCTGAGCACACATGCACCCTCTGCACAAAAACATGCACCTGCGTTTGCACATGTGCCCACACACATGCATGATCACACATCCACATACAAGTGTTATCTATTTAAATGTGCCCATTCACAAGAGAATGATAAACTAGCATGGATGCAGTACTTTGTGAGTAAACACATTTGTAGACAACAATCAGAACTGAAACAATTTCACCAAGGTGGCATTTCAAAGCCAGAATGGTTCTTGAGCCTCACTCCAGTAGGCACCAGCTAGTGTCGTTTACATAAAGGGAAACTGCTCACATTTCTATTTATTGTTAGGCATAAGATGAGAATAACTAATTTCAAACTATCAAAACTTTAATGCCACAATTACAGAGCTATAAACACGATCACACTGCAAAAAGTACAAATGGAGTGGCCACAAACATGTATGAGTTTTACAGGCCTCTAATAATATGAGAAGTTGAAGAAATAGTTATTCTTAAAGCTGAGAAATAAAGATGAAAATAAAGGAGATTGGACGAAATAATACTCAACATGTAGCATGAGAGAGAGAGAGAGAGAGAGAGAGAGAGAGAGAGAGTATACATAGGCATTTACTTCTATAGATTTGGCTGTCCTAATAATGAGAACCCTTGTCAGATAATCCTGGAGAGCACCAGCATGGCGGGTGCAATATTCCTATGACACTGTCATTGCTTGCCTAAGGCTTAGGAGTAGCAGCCAAGTTTCGACCTCCTCTGGCAAAAATAAACACATTCATGGCTAATGAGATGCATTAGCAACTTCATAATTTGTTTCTCCCTAAGCTCCATGCAAAGCCAATTCAGAGGGTTTAATTACTGTCTAAACAGTGGGTCTCACAAAATGACAGGAGTCATGCAAAGCCCTCATCCATGTCCCAATAGAGGGAGTGTGAAAGGAAGGGAGCTAGTAAGTGAGGAGAGAACACATCTCTGTCAACAGAAGGGGCTCACCTCACAATATGAGTAGAATAGAGAGCATGACTGTTCATACCTGGTGTGTTCATTGAGTTAAATATATCTTATTGGACAAAGTTAGTCAGCCAGAATTCAAACTCAACCATACCCCTTATTACCTTGACTCTGAGCATCCATAGTTGTATAGCTCAGTTTCTTCATCTATAAATGGGACCAGTAATTAGATCTAGTTCATTTTTGTCAGTGAGAATTTGATAAGGTAAAGTAATTGAAAATAATTATCACTAGGTCCAGATTATCAAAGTTCCTTACAAATTCTCTATGAATGCATGCACAGGTGTCACAGGTGTGAACAGCATGCATACACATACGCACTCTGTATGTGTCTTTCTGTCATTCTTCAAACCTTTCCTTACCAAAGCCTACACACTGATTTAAACAACACAAATTCGAAAGAAACATAAAAGTATTCTAGACCATACAAACATTGAATTCATTAAGTGAAGCATTCATGAGCCACAGACTACTAAAATTTACCCAGGAATTTAGTGTGGCAATGGGAAGAGCTACATGCTGCAGAATGGCATTTATTAAACAGTCTGTGTTCTTAGATATTGTATATTCAAGTATTTTTTGCCAATAATGTCTAGAGATTTCCAGAAAAAAATGTATATGAATTTTTGAGCTCTTGTAATTTCTCTTTTGCCAAAAGACAAAACTTAATTTGGTATAAACTCAAGTTGGCTCATCCATACAGAAGTGCTTGTGTGGAGAATTAAGATGACTTCCAAGTCCAGCTGTTATGTCTCTATTTATTTGAATTACTTACTCATTTTGTCCCTTGTAGTTAAATTATGTTGCTTGTATTCAACCTTGTAATTCAAGGGTTCAGCCCTATTAGGACATCTAAACCATCCCCTCCAAGGCTCAGGGAATCTCCTGAAGGAGATGACAGGATGGACCTAAGAGCAGAAAGCCAGGGAGGGGGGCTATGGAATGCTGTCTTCTGGATACTACATGGCCGCTAACCTCAGGGACTCAGCAGCTGTGGTTTCCTGCATGGGATTGATCCTGTCACCATTCCTCAAGGAAGGAGCAGAGGTTCAGAAGACCCCACTCCTCCCACCACAGCTAAGAGCAGCTAAGAGTTGCTGGGGAAGCAGAGTAGTTAGTGTACATCAAGTAAAAACCTCCCACCCACCATCTCATTATTTGACATACAAATAACGGCATCATCTAACTCTTAAAGTTAGAGGGAAGAATTTTTCTTTATTGCTTTGAAGAAATCTACTAGTATTTTGGAGAAATATCTAAGTACTTTGAAAGCCAAATGATACACAGTAATTTGGCTTTTCTAACTAGTACTGTAATAAAACTTGACAATAAATAATAGCCCAGTATGCATACACTCAGTACACAGTATCACACACATTTCTGTGTCTCTATCTTTGTTATTTTAACCTAGCTTTTCATATTATTAAAATCCTTATCTTTATTTCCTCTAGAAATAGCAATGACATTAAGCAAATATAATAGTTTATGAATCAAGTCTCCTTTTCAGATGATCAAAACTAAAACCACCCTTGGGCAGGATACCATGAAACCTGAACTGAAACATTTAAATTACCATGTTGGGACGGTTGTAAATGAGAACCTTGTGGGGTTTATGTTGTCCTATTCTCAGCGCTTCCTCTAGTAGCGGTATGTATTCTACCTTCCTTCCAGGTTCAATGCCAAACGATGCTGTCACAACCACCTTGGGCTAAAATGAGAAGAAAAGAAAACACCACTGAGAGAGCTTTCACAGTCCTAATTAAGTTAGTCACAATATTTCAGGTGCAGCCTGCCAGTTTAACATTTCTTTAAAAAATGTTTCAATGATTTTGTTCTTTTCTGAATAAATGGCCTAAAAACCAATAAATCATCTTTAAATGTTATAGACCTAACCCCATATACATAAATCTCATTTATCTCTGCAAAATTACACCCCAGTGATGTTTTGGGCTCATACATAAGAGCCTTTTAGAATACTTTACAGAGAATCAATTAAGCTAAGTAAATTGTCCATGATGCATAGAATGCAAACTTCAGCTTTACATGTGTGTGCCGAGTATGTACACACACACACACACACACACACACACACACACACACACACACACACAAACCACATGAGGAGCTGCTTGTTTTGGAGTTCTGAGGTGGTGACATTTCTTAGTTGGCAAACATCAGCCGTGCTGCTCGTGGAAAATGTTTTAGATATCCTGTATGTAAGTATCTAGTCTATGTGCCTAGAGACCACAAAAACTGGTGACGGAATCTGGTCATTTTAAATAATTTTTTTCTACTTCTAAATACTTTAGCAGATAGTAAATGGATATTTTAATCATTTTTCTTAAAAGACCCTGCCCACAATTCATATTTCAAGCCTCACAAACCTTGGGCTTACCCTTGTCGGAGATATACTCTCAGTATTCCTCTTTACCTGACAGTTGGCTAGTCATTCTTCAAGCTGTATTCAGGTGCCACCAAAAGTTCACACTGGGGGGGGGGGAGGGACTAAAGATCGTGCTAATATCCCTTCCTTTGTACATGCTCTGCGTGCCTCAGATATAAGACCATAGTCAATGCACACATTCATTTCCACACTGCATAGTAAGCTCTCCAAGGCCAAGTTCCCTGGTCATATATCTTTGTGTCTCCTCGTCCTGGTACAGTGCTCACCATACCATACGCTCTCTATAAAAATGGTAAAACTAAATCAAAACTCTCAACACTTTTCAGAAACAAACATGCTTTTATTCTTCATACTATATTATTTCAAGTCAAAGTGGCATGTGATAATTCATTCAGGAGACAGATAATCACTCCCTGGTAGTGTACCTATTCCTGAATTCTAACTTCCTGCTACAATATATTTCATCTAGGGAAGGTTGAGATTATGCCAAATATATGCAAGTATAGTTCTTTATACAACTTGACTGTGATTTAATATTCACAGTGCTAAGGTTCAATGCAGTTACAAAGTTTGCCCCAGGTTACAAGTGGCAGAGCCCGAGAGAGGGCCAATGCTCCATGATTGCAGAACTTTTCTGTCCGGAATGTTAAGATGACTTTTTAAAAGCTATGGAAAGAGAGAAGTATATACAATTCTTCTTTAATTTGGCTACATTATTTATACATTTATTTCTAGAGGAAATAAAGATAAGGATTTTAATAGCATACATTTAAAAACATCACATTTTAATATCTAGAACACTTGGAATAGCTTTAGATAACATTCCCTAAGACTTGAATTTGAATAAATGAATGTAGGCTACATATAAAATTACTAACACATAAAAATAAAAACATGGACAATTAAAAAATCAAAATTATACTGTTGCTCTGTAAAAGTAATGCCATTCACATTTTATTAATAGAGACTTTATGAGTCTAGATTGATTTACTAGATTACATTCTCTCCATATTGATCTGTTAAAGTATATTGTTTTCTTTAACTTATTTTAAAAACCATAATATAAGGAAATTTTTGACTAATGATTTTATGTAACTATCTTAGAAGTGCATCTCTTTTTCTCTTTCTCTCTGAATTTGGCCTGCTCAATGGTGGAACACATAAGAATATATGTTATATATATACACATATATATATATATTACCTTTGTCTAAATGGTGTTTTGGGTTTCTGTGGCTAAAAAAGTCTATAGCTTCTTCATACATTTTCATACAAATTCTTCACACAAATTCTTCATACAAATTCTCACTGAGGAGGTCAATAATAAATCTCCCTAGATATCTTTGATAGGCACAAACTCAGCATGTTTTAAAGTTGAAAAAGGAAAGAGCTTAGGCAGTTAATTCTCAAAGCAACTTATTGGTTGTAATATCTATTTCCAGATGAAAGCATCACTGGATACCTAGCACCCAGGGGCTTCAGAGCGTAGGGCCTGCCTGCGCTTTTAAGCACGTTTATTCTTACGCTTGTAAACTGGGAAGGTCAGCCATCTCTTGCTCCTGTAATGACCTTTCTTCCTCAGTCTTCCAAAGGCTTTTTTGTGCATATTTCCCATTGCTTTGCACATTGCCTTTCTCCCAAAGGTTCCTGCTGGAGCTCACAGCTTCTCCTTCCCTGCACCCTGCAAGGTGCATTTTCAACTATGACTGACCCCTACCTGCTCAGAAATATTCACTGCCCTTTCTGCGTTTTCTACAAAATCTACTTGAGTAAGCTTACTTCTCACCATCTTCTGTCACATCAATCGATTTGTGGTCTCCAAATGACTAATACCTTTCCTACCTATAATTCCTTTTTATGTAGATTTTTAACTGAGAATTTTGATACTTCACAAAATATGCTGTGATCATAATCCCCTCCAATCACCCTCATTTTTCCCTTCTCTCTGGCCCCTACCCCATGGACCTGCTCCTCCTTTCTTGTTCAACTTTCCTACGCATTTGAGGACCTCATTTTCCTGAACAAGCTGACTTTTAGTCAAGAGATAACTCACATCTCGCCATTTTCTAGGAAGCCTTTTGTGGCCATCCAAAGAAAAGAAAACAGTTCTACCTCCAATTTGGAGGTCAGTAAGTATTTCTGCAAAGTTTTTTTGTAGGTTTAAAGATACTTTATTAGATTAGAAGGAAAGAGGAGAAAGTACAGAGAGCTCTCACCACCAGGGAGGTGAGAGGGAGATAAAGCCACTATTTCTAAAAAGGTTTATTGGGACAAAGACATTCCCATTCATTTATATATGATGTGTGGCTGCTTTTGAGCCATAACATCGGTCAGAACTGAGGACTGTACTGGAGACAGGATGGCTTGGTTAATCTCTGATTGTCAACTGATAAGATTTAGAATTTAGAAACACATCTCTAGGCAAGTTTGAGAGATAGTTCTGGATTAGGATAACTGAATGCCCACCCTAGATGTGGGTGTGCATAGGTCCATGGGCTTGTGTTCCTTGATTGCACAAAAAGGAGAAAATGATTCTGCTTCTGATTGCAGAATGGCTGTGGCCAGCTGCTTCAAAATCCTGCCAGCATACCTTCCTTGACATGACAAATATGTAGTGGTTCAATTCAGGTGTTCCCCATAACCTTGAGGTGTTCTGAATGCTTGATGCCCAGCTGATGGCAGTTTGGGAATTGGAATCTTTCTTGAGGTGTGTTTTGGGAGGTAGACTTATGGAAGTTATAGCCAGCATCCCCTTGCCAGTGTTTGGCACACCTTCCTGCTGCAGTTTGCAGTGATGTGGGGGAGGTGATGTCCACCCTCTGCTCATCCTGTTGTTTTTCCTACCACCTTGGAGTTTCCCCTTGAGTCTGTAAACCAAAATCAGCCCATCTCTTTCACAAGCTGCTTTTGGTTGGGTTCTTTTCTGCACAGTAACGACTCCAACAGATGGTTACCTGGAATTATAAACTGAAATAAACATTTCCTTCTTTACGTTGTTTCTGGTCAGGTTTTTGATCACAACAAGAAGGCAGCTAAGACACAAGGAAACACATAATGCCTGAAGCATTAACCATGTGGCTGCATATGAAAACATGTTTGCAGAACCCTGCTGAATCCAGAGAATAATAATCACTTCCCTAGCTTCATATTTCAAGGTCACAATAGGCTCATGAAATTTGTTATCTTAGTACATTATTCAAACACTCTCCCAAATCTCCACTTAAGCAATGGTCTCTTAAAACTAGATAGTTCTTTCTACAGGATAACCATTTCTTCCATGACTGTAAGACAGTGTCAGGAACTCAGGGAGATGTTAAGAAACATGGATTGAATGAGAAAATTAGCCACTGGTTAATTTTATTCTGGCATATGACAAGATATATCTACAGGTATACTTGGTATTGTATAATGTATATTCCTCTAAGCAGCTACACAATGAATTTCATATATGAATGAATCAAAGTCAATGTCTCATTAACAGATATATGCCAAAGAAAATCTAAATCTGAACATCTTATTGGACAGTAAGTTCAAAAAGTAAAGCTGATACTTGACTGATTCCTCTGCAGTCAATATGGCTACACTGTGGTTGGTACATAATTTGATAAGCTTACAGAAAAATGCTTACCTTTGCATGATCAATGCGAGTACTTAGTTCCTTGGACGCAAATCCCCCAAATATGAGACTGTGGATGGCTCCTATTCTGGCACATGCCAGCATGGTGTATATTGCTTGAGGGATCATGGGCATGTAGATGACCACCGTGTCCCCCTTCTTGATGCCATGCTTGACGAAAACACCAGCCAGCTTAGACACCTGTTGTGAAACCATTGGGTCAGCAGAGTGGTTTCTGTGTTATATGGAACTTGCAAGCTAAAATAGCAAAGCTAGAAGCAACAGTTCCTCTTGTAGTGAATCAGCGAAGCTTGAGAAACACATATTTAATGGTGATGCTAATAATGGTTTAGATATATGCTGACACAAGAGTATCTACATAATAACTGAATGTCAATAAGCGTGTTAGTACCACGTCATGTGAATTACATGACTTACATGTGCTTAATTCTTCCTCATACAGCATTTTCACTAAGTAACTATCATTTATCTGACATGATATTTAGAGCCAAAAACCCAACAGTGAAAATGACATAGACTGGCCCTGGTTAATTCTAGAGGGTGATTCTATGAAGAAAAAAAAAACATGTAAAATGTTTAAATTTAGATCTAAGGTGGCCTAACTGTTGAAATAAACATGTAAACATTGTTGGAAAGAAAACATTGGAATAGGCTTATAAGCAACTGAAACGTATTTCACTATATTGTTAAACTCATTTAGAAGTTAAGGTAAATGAGACTCAGTTTACTAATCCAAGGTTCGGTGATTAGGAAATGCTATATTGGGGAAACTTTCACAGATATGCTGACCAAATAGTCTTTTCCCTTTCTACTGCCTAAAGACATTCTCCTTATAGTTTTTTATAACACAAATTATTTATACAAAATAATTGCATAGTAATTTTTGGGCCAAGTATACAAACTTTTTTTTCACTTTTATAATGTGTTTAGGAATCAAATATAAAAACATATTTTTCTTAACATGTGTTTTTGTAATTTCTAGAAAAAAAGTGAAATAGATCATAAGCCCACACATAATATAATTTGTTGAAAGAAATGTTTCCATAGGCAATTATAGCAGACTATGGGAAGTATGCCCAGACTTAAGAATAAGTAGTTCCATATTCTATCATTTTAAAAAATGTTGTTTCTCTTAAAATGGATCCTTTTCTTTAAAGAAAAGAGCAGTACCAGCTCTGTCTCCACGCCCCTATCTCTCTCTATGGCTCTCACTCTCATCTTCAGGCATACTATTCTTTGATAATCAGTAATTAAAACAAGATAAAAATATGTGCCCTATAGGAACTTATTCTTGCAGGAGAGTACTTATAATAAAAAGCATAATAATCCATATGTTATATATCATTGTTTTAATGTCAACAATCTTATGAAAAGGTGAGTAGAGCACAGGGGATTTGAAGTGCATGGGGAGGGGGATGTGATCATCAATGAGAAAATCAGGGAAGACAGTTTCAAGAAAGTGACATCTTAGCAAAAATATGTAGAAGGTTGAGAATAAGTGGCTATGTATCAATACGCTGCCACAGGCATGGTAACACATGGATAAAGTGAAAAGGAAATGATTGGATCCAGTTTTAAGGAACAACAAGGGGACCAGGAGACAGGAATAGGAACGAGTGAGAAGAGATCTGCAGAGCACATCAGAGAGCTAAATCGCCAATGGGGCCCAGAGGGCACCTTCCAGGACTGTGCTGGCCTTTGAATATGTTGTTTAAGAAGATGAACAGAGAGGCCTGATGTAAGAAATGAGGCCACATAGCTATTTGTGGTTCTTTTTATTTTTCCACTCTCTCTCCTATCTGAAGAAGTTCAAATAATTCTGATTCCTGGCCATGTCTCCTCGATCTCTTTATTTATTATTTCTCTGCAGATGAGGGAAGATGTGGTCAAGGTTAAGACACTGGTGAAAGGGAAAGGAAAAGGTATCTCAGGGTTTTATTCTTCCCACACTGCAAACTCTGTAATTGAGTGCAGACCAGCAGAAAGTTACAAGAAAAATAGAACCCGATGGAAATGGAGACCACAGACTTAAATTCTAAATGAGGTTCAAGCATGAAAATAAACACTGCGAGATTATAGCCAAAGATCTTGGTGTACAATGTCTGAAAAAAGCAATTATACCATGTCCTGGCATTACTGAATATTCCTTTTCACCTACAGCTGAGAGAGACCAAGGGGAAAAATGATTATTCACAACTTTAACGTCAGCATTTTGAATAGTAACTATTATCAGATAAAATATTTCTTCAAGCAAGACTCAATCCAGCATTTATCCAATAACTCTATATTCCAGTCTCACAATGCTGCTGAAAGACACTTAAGGTTCTTTCTCTTCCCTAAATGATACCAGATTTAGATCTTAAAAGAAAAGCCATTGGCCAAATGTGTCCCCAAATATGTATTTAAATTGCAGCCATATCACCATAACTTTTTCTTTAAAAAAAAAAAAACCTCAAGGTGAAATCTTAAATTTCTTTGGCTTCATATATGTTGTTGGTCAGGCATGATTTGCTTGTGCCTTCTAAGCATCAATGTGCTGAAGTTTGCTCCCAGTGCCCTGCTGTGGCTGGTGACGGGACTCTGTGAGGTCCCTCAGAAGGTGATCAAGTTCTTGTAGGCAGTGCTGAATGTGGTTGTCGTGGGACCCATGTTAGTTTCTGAGAACAGATTGTTATAAAAAGATCTCACCTGGTCTCTGAATCTCTTGCTTCCTGTTTTGCCATTCTCTCTCTCTCTCTCTCTCTCTCTCTCTCTCTCTCTCTCTCTCTCTCTCTCTCTCTCTCTCTCCCTCTCTTTCTCCCTCCTGGCATGATGCCATCCATCAAGCAAGAAAGAGAAATAGGCATGGTGGTGCCACACACTTGAACTTCAAACTGAGAGATAAGTAGTGGTTTTCTGTATAAAGTACCTAGCTTCAGATATTTTGTGGTAATGGCAAGAATCGGACTAAGACAATATACAAATCTAGACTATGTGGGAAAATTAGGAAGGTCTAACAAAACCAGGGCTGGTTCCAGGACAAAAATAAATTAAACATGAGGTCCTCAGAGCACTTTGCCATGGATCTCACCATTTCTGGGGACAATTATAGATAAATGTCATTTGTCATGTAATAGAAATTAAAAATATGTTCTCTTACATGTGAGTTATGTATGTTTAATGTGTGCGTACACCGTTGTTCCATAACTGCCAGACACCAGTGACTCAGTTTCCTACCAGTCACCTGCATCTCGCATTCCTATTAGGAGTTGTCAATCAGTGCCTTAAAAGCAAGGGTCAAATTAGGCTGCAGTACTGGCGGGTCACCACTAGATGGACGCATGTATCCTACTGGTTGCAGCTACTTTGGATTTTGACACCCTGCTAACACCAGAGTTTGTCTTAAAAGAGTTATATGGTCAACTTGCAGTTACAGCCAAATGTTACTCTCATTCAAGTTCCCACTGTATTTTGTAAAATGAAGTAGGTAGGTACATACAGTACTACATGTATGTTATCTGCTATGTGGCCCATACTTAGAGCAAGTCTTCAGAACAAAAAATAAAGATGGGTACTCTTTAAACTAAAGAACTTATTTTTAGTTAAAGGGAAATGTTTCCAATTAAATGAATGATAAAACTTTAAAACAAAAAAGGAAAATAATGAAAAATATATGAATAGAAGTTCAGTAGTAGAGGACTTGCAGGCCATACACAAGAAAAAAATAAAAATAAAAATTAATGAAATGTAAAATGGCAATCACATATATTTTATATTTGTCAACTATATACATATATAAATTATAATAAATTACATTAGATACAAGTAAATGCTCTAAAATTTACGTTCATAAAATGAGAATATATTGGTATAAATAACAATAAAAATTTAAGACACTAATTTTGAAAAATCATTCATAAGCATAATGATCCTTGATTAGGCATTCATGCATACACAGACAAAATTTCGTTTGTTTTATATAAATAAATTTTGGCCATATGTAAATTATGTATCCAGGTAAATGCCAATAAAAATAAATTATTGTAAACTTTATGAAAATATGGTACAATATCAAGACTTTTTTTGAAAGATAGTATTTCAGACATGTACATATTTTTTCATTTAATAAACTTCTAGAACAGTAACTTTACAAGAGAGCTGATTTATTAGTACAATATTAAAATAAGTTTTAATTACTTATGAGACTGTATAGCACTAAGTCAATTTTATCATGATAAACCCAGTAGCAGGAGAGGCTATGTTATTAAAAGTAAAAAATCTTTTTTTCTAAAGGTAAAACTTTACCATCTATACTATAGAGTAAAGATTATTATCTCCATATAAACAGGGAATAATAATTTATATTTCAGAAAAAACATTAAATTTGGGAAGAAAAATTATCAAATATTATCTTATATTTAAAAAGTTATCTGAATGCCTAGTAATGCCTAGCATTTTTTTCTTTTAAAATAATTTTCTCCAAAAGGAGTGAATATCATTATTTCAAATAATAATTTTTCTCATTTCCACTTTCTTCAGATGTGAGTTTCAATCAATATTTGGCCATTTGCAGACTATGTATTTGCTAGCAAAGTGTAATGAAGAATTATTTAATTCATTTAGCTCAAGCTTGAAATAACTTCAATTTCAATAATCTGTGTGCTTTGAACACTAATGAGATTCTCAGACTATATTTCACAGAAAATTACTTCAATCTTATATTTCTGTGTATGTATGCATTCTTAATCTTGAAAAGGAATATATTTACACTTATTTAACATTTATATGTTTAAATTTACAAATATATAGCATTAGGATTTATCACAACTTGAAAGGAACATTCTGTTAATTTAAAACAGTACCAGTGTATAATATACTATTATTGACAGAGACAATAATCCTGCATCAATGAGAAGTCCAACATCTAAAGAACGCATGATGTAATCAATACCTATCATGAACACAAGATGTGATTAGTGTGTGTGAACTAAAAAGAGAATATGTAAATAAAGAAGGATTCACAAGCTGGAGAGATGGCTCAGCGGTTAAGGCACTTGCCTCCAGTGCCAGAGGCCCTGGGTTCAATTTGATAGGACCCACATATGCCAGACCACAAGTGGTGGCCCTGGTGTTTTCTCTCCCCCCCCCTCTCTGTCTTTCTCTGCTTGAAAATGAATAAATAAAATATTTTTTAAAAATAGGTTTTTTTAAAAAAAGAATGATTCACAGGTTTCTCCCACTTTTAGCCATTTTGACATTTCTTCAGTCTAGAAATTCATAATTGAGTAATTAAAACTCCTTCCTACTTTTATTCACGTGATGATTTCTGCCCAAATCCCTAATCACCACAGCATGTGCCACATGCCAGGGAGAGAGATAAACAGCAGTCCCAAGTGGATTACAGCAAAAACTCAAGGTAAGGAAAGTGGGGATGGGCTGGAAGGCACAAGAAAGTCAATGTCAGATATACAGACTTGTGAAAACTCATTAAGATTGTCCTAAGAACAATATTGTATTAGCTTCCAATGATAACAAAATAACTGTGGAATTGAACCTATAGAGAAGATTTCTTTGGCCTCAGAGTTCTCATATTTCCTGGCCATGATCAGGCAGCTCTGTGGCTTTGGCTGTACAGCCAGCCTAGCACATGTTGTTGGGAGGCTGGAGTAGAGTAAACCATTTCTGTCTCCGGACAGGAGACAGAGAGGCAGAACCTGGAGAACCCCATAGTCTCTTGCAAGAGCAATTCCAAACCACTTGATGATCTCCCCACATTCTAAAGTTCTCCAGCATCTTACAAGCATGTCACCATGGGTACCAAGCCTTTAACACAGACTCTTGCAAAACACTGTATATTTGAACCAGGCCACAAATAAAATAATTGAAAAATGCTAGATCCTTCGAAATCTGAGTTTTCCAGATTATAAAAATGTCCTCATTAATTAGGGTTGTGAAAATAGGAATAAAAATAAATTGATGAGAAATAGTCAGTGTAGAATTAATAGGAAAAACTCACTGATAAGAGTACAGGGAATTAGAAGAAACTGGTTTTAAGAGTGAGAAAAGGATTTAATTTTAGGTACTGGTTCTAAGAGGAAGTATCAAAACAAACAAACAAAAACAAAAACAGAGAAACACTTATGGATTTGGACGTGTTTAATGAGATGGACAGCCAGGTTTAGATCATCTTCTCATCTGTCCCACAAAGGAAGCTCGACATCAGAAGAGAGATGTGGGCTGGTGGACACAGCCAGTGTTGTCCCTGGGAATAACCACCACATGTGTGACAAGAGAGACCATGAGAGCAGGTGTCATCACCCTGGGAATAATGGAGAGACAGGCAGAGAGGGAAGAGAAGTGAAGGCAATGGGTCTTAAGTGAGTGAGAGCTGAGTTTCCAAGAACACCAGATACGATGAAGAATGAAAGAAAATACTATCTGTTGCAATGAATAGTAACAGAATGTTAATGTTTAAGTCAGTTAAAACAGTTTCAAAAGAATTTTAGTATTTATAAATTTGGAGTCTTAGAGGAAAGTATGATAAGAAAATCAGGAGAAGAGAAATACAGGGCATTCCCTCAACATTAATCAGTGATGGAATTTTTAAAAAAAAGAAGCTAATACCACAAAAATTTCATTTGAATTAATTTAAAAATGATTTTCAAGTTTGAATTTTAATTAATTTTAATTATTTATTTTACATAAAATTGGTCTTCCTTTTAAGATTCCATGTGATGTTTCTAGTCATATATTTATTTTGTAATATATAAGTCAGATTAAACATATCTGTCCTCAATCAGGTATCATTTCGTTATGATTAAAGCATTAAATACTCTTTTTTTTTTTTTGAAAAATACAACACAGCACAGTTCTCAATTGCCGTCCTTCAGTACAATACCTGAGACTGTGAGCACAAAAGCACTCTCATTGAATTTGAATTTTTAGCACCAATATTTCTAAGAATTCTAAATTTGTACTCATTCTGTTTCCTATAACTACTGTAAGCATATTGATTTTATTATTTGTCATTACTCAGTACTCAGTATTTCAATTATGTTATGGGCTAAACGGTTTAATGGTCTGATGGAGACCTAAACAACACTCACAAAAATATTATCCATGGCTCTATTGAGAAATGGAGTTAAAATTCAATAAAAAGTATTTAGCTGGGCATGGTGGCACACACCATTAATCCCACCACTCAGGAGGCAGAGGTAGGAGGATCACCGTGAGTTCAAGGCCACCCTGAGACTACATAGTGAATTCCAGGTCAGCCTGGACTAGAGCGAGACCCTACCTCGAAAAACCAGAAAAATAAAAAAGTATTTAAACACAACGCTACTCAATAGTTTCTAGAGTATTTAAAAATAAATGAATCCAACTTCAAGCAAGCTTAATTAAATATCTTAAAATGTGACTTACCAAAATTAAAGCAGAAAATTCAACTACTAGAAAAGTCACTTTAGAAAATATGCATTTGTGTGCTTTTATGTAAGCATTCTTGAAAAAAATCAAAATGTAACATATAAGCATTTCCTAAAATGATGTCTGAAAATTTAATGACTTATACTCTATTAATGAAGGAAATTCAATTAAACAAAAATTTATATAACTCATCTAGTTGATGCCATAGTCACTGGATAGATAAAAAGCCTATTCAGTAATAACTGCCCTACACATGTCATACAGTAATAAGCATGCAAACTGTTATTTTTTATTCGCTGTATTTCTGTATTAGTTTCATACACTGTTTTCGCAGTCTAATGGAGAATACTTAATTCTATGTTTAACGTATGCTGCTAACCAAAGCCAGATTCCTGATCTAGTGATTCATTTAGTGCAGGGCTTCTCTCATTCGGGTCTTTAGAGATGATTTCAGAATACAAGAGGTTTTTAATAAGTTTTAACCTTACCATTTTAATTTTGAATATAAGGATTTTGGAATTAATATGGAGTATATTCTGAATTATCTCTGGGAATTTATGCAAATTCACTCTGTTTGTTTTAATAATTCCATGTATATAAAGTGAAGGGAAGATGACAGCACAGTACACTGTATGATCACAGGTTTTATAGAAGCTCAATGATCAATATGTGATAAGAGACTTGCATTAATGGGGGACACGTCACTAAGGCCATAGCTATAGGGTGTTGGCACTGTAATGAATGTTGCAATTCGTCAGGCAGTTCCAAACAAGACATTGGTCACTGTGCAAATTAATTCTGCAAATCGAGTTGGATGTTTCTAGGTTAATTTTTATTCTAATTATCAGATAAATTTCTCTCTGCCTTACCCTATTCATCCATATATCTATATCTATACATCTGTCTCTATATTATCTATATCTACCTGTACATATATAATATATATATATGAATGTAAAGGAATAGATGGAGACTTGGAAGTTTAACTGCTTATTAAAATAAAAATAACTTCAGTGAACACCAATCTCATGTAGAATTTTCATTGTTATATAGTGTTTATAGGTCCCACAATTTTGAAAGAACAATTGAGTCTTTAGAATTTTCTTTCCTTTAGGATTTCAAAAACAGTCAAATGTAAAAGTAACAAAAGAATCTAATAGGAATTGCATTGTTTGCATCAATTCTGCAATGACTATATAATTAAAATTCTAATGAAATAAACACCATCATCACCTACAGAAAGCAAATCATGATAAGAGCTCTGGCTACACCAACCAGTTCGCAGCACTGGGCGATGCTTGTGTTAACCTTTATGGCCCTGTGGCTCATTGCATCCTGACAGTCAATCAATACATGTGAAGGGCTCACAGAGAATACCGCAAGCACAATACAGGGCATGAGGTCATGGTCATGGCTGGATCTTTTCCAGTCACAATACATCACTTAGCCAAAGGTTCTGTACAGATTTAACTGAAAAACATACACACATAATGCATGCACTAGTCATTAATAAATGAAACTTAGATCATCACACATGCCAACAAATTTATTGTAAATACTTATCTCATTTCCATAAAAATTGTACATGATCTCATTAATATGCAGCTTTGCAATGGAAATGAAATAATTTAAATCAATCATGCCATGCAAAAATACACCATCAGTTTTCCCCATCTCTACAATCGGGTCAATAATTCAACTGAAGGCAGATTTCCACTGATTCAGTTAATCTTATTTTTACTTTATGATGTATCTTCCCAAAGCACACAAATATGACCATAAAGCTGACAGGTGAATTAAAACAGAATTAATTTAAACAATTTTCATAATGTCATTTTCCATAACTCCATATGTTATCTAATTCAAAAAGTTATATAAAAGGAGGTGGAAGGAATGGGGGTGGGAGGGTGGGGGAATTATACAATAAGCTAAATGGATAATGAATCAAAACCAGAAAATCCTTACTAACACTCAACAAACTCCTGAGGAGTTGTGGGCATTGCCTGGTAAGAGGGGCCATGAATAGAATGGGGGGGG
>PVHP010026501.1:0-24613 GCA_004024765.1 Zapus hudsonius | reverse complement strand
TGTGGCTACTCTAATATCTGACAAAATAGACTTTAAGCCAACAGTAATAAAAAAGGACGATGACGGCCACTTCCTACTCATCAAGGGAACAATACACAAGAAGACATCACTATACTAAATATGTATGCACCAAATGCAAGGGCCCCTCAGTTCATTAGGCATAAATTACTCAAAAGCAAAGCAGATATAGATGCCAACACCATCATAGTAGGAGACTTTAACACTCCACTGTCATCCCTAGACAGATCGTACAAACAACAGACAAGCAGAGAAATCAAGCTGCTAAATGGCACCATTGACAAACTAGGGGTAACAGACATCTACAGAACATTTCACCCCAAGGACACAGATTACATATTCTTCTCAGTGGCACATGGAACTTTTTCCAAAATTGACCATATTCTAGGTCATAAATCATCCCTCAGCAAATTCAGAAAGATCAATGTAATCACCTGCATCATATCAGACCACAACACATTAAAGTAGAAATTAACAATGGGAAAGGATACAAGAATTTCACTAGATATTGGTGACTGAACAACTCGCTCCTGAACAATGAATGGGTCAAACAAGAAATCAGACAGGAAATCCAGAACTTCCTAGAAACAAATGAAAATGAGGATACATCCTTTCAGAAGTTGTGGGACACAATGAAGGAAGTTCTTAGGGGAAAATTCATTGCTCTAAATGCCTTCATAACAAAGACAGAGAGGTCTCAAATCAACCAACTATCCTCATACCTAAGATCATTAGAACAGATGGAAAAATCCAACCCTAGGAACTCGAGACACAAGGAAATAATTAAGCTCAGAGCTGAGATTAATGACTTGGAAACAACGAAAATGATTAAAAAAATAGACAAATCAAACAGTTGGTTCTTTGAAAAAGCCAATAAGATGGACAAACCCCTGGCCAAATTAAATGAAAAACTGAGAAGGCCCAAATTAACAAAATAAAAAATGAAAAGGGTGAGATCACAACAGATCTTGAAGAGATTGGTTGTATCATTAGGTCATACTTCCAAAACCTCTACTCTCCAAAATTAGAGAACCTAGAAGAAATGGATAAACCCCTGGACACCTACCAACTTCCAAAGCTCAGACCAGACCAGATAAAGACCCTAAACAATCCAATAACAATCACAGAGATTGAATCAGTCATCAAGAACCTCCCGAAACGGAAAAGTCCAGGTCCAGATTGGTTCTCAGCTGAATTCTACCAAACCTTCATCATAGTACTGAAACCTCTCTTTTTGAAGTTTGTCAGGGACATAGAAAAAGTGGGTAGGCTCCCAAACTCCTTTTATGAAGCTACCATTGCCCTAATTCCCAAACCAAGCAAGGATGTAACAAAGAAAGAAAACTACAGGCCGATATCCCTGATGAACTTGGATGCAAAAATCCTAAACAAAGTCCTAGAAAACCGAATACAAACCCATATCAAGGCTATAATTCATCCTGACCAAGTTGGCTTCATCCCAGGGATGCAGGGATGGTACAACATTTGCAAATCGATAAATATAATTCACCACATTAACAAACTCAATAGCAAAAACCACATGGTCATCTCAATTGATGCTGAGAAGGCTTTTGACAAAATTCAACACCACTTCATGTTCAAAACCCTGGAAAGAATAGGCATAGATGGCCTATACCTCAACATGATAAAATCAATATACAGATCTCCTAAAGCACAAATAATCCTCAATAGGGAACGACTCAAGGAGTTCCCCCTCAACTCAGGAACAACAAACATAGCATAACATAAGACAAAAATTTGGAAAAAGACATCAGAGAAACTGTCCCATTCTCTATATCCTCAAATAAATGAAACTCAATGCTTCTTGCATACAGGAAAGCACTCTACCAACTGAGCTACATGTCCAGCCCATAAATGCATTTTTAATTTTTTATTGTGTGTATGTGTCTGGGGATACACCAGGGTGTCTTGCCATTGCAAATGAACAACAGATGGTTGTGCCATGTTTCATGTCAGGTTTATGTGGGTGATCTCAGATGAAACCATGCCAGTAGGCTTTGCAAATAATTACCTTTAGTAACTGAGCCATCTTCCTTTTCACCTAACTGCAGTTTTTACTTACAATATTTTCAAATCACAATGAGTTTCTCAGGAAGCAACTCCATCCAAATTAAGGAGCCTCTGTATTTTGAAGAGTGTAAAAGGAACTTAGAGGGTGAATGTAGTGTTTAGAAAGTTTGATAATAAACTGACATTAGAACTTTTGGTGCTTACTTAGTGGCATCCGATGGACAGAAAATTGACCCGACCCGCGGGCCTAGTCAACGAGGGTCACGAGGGGAACCCAAGTCTGGATGAGTGGGAAAGAACAGGAGCAAGAAATGAGACCAAGACAGGAGTCTGATCAAGTTCTGTTTATTGCAGGCAGTAGGCGAGCTTATATGCTAAGAACAAGGAGGCAGCTGCACGTTTCACTTTGCACAATAGTATAAGTTTTTCAAACCCTGTTGCCATCGGCGGTCATAGTGACCTCTTACTGGAACTGTTTGTAATTGGCTGCAATGGCATCTTTCGGGAAGCACATAACATTGCTAGACTTCCGCATAGCTCAGGGTTGGCACTGGGGCAGTGACTCAGACCCCAACAGGTCCTCCTTTTTTTTTTTTTTTGTTTGAGAGCATATGTTGTTTTTGTTGGCTTGTAACCTACACTCAGGGGGAGCAGAGGTCCAGATCCCCCTCGTGTTGGTAAATTTACATTTGCCGCTTTTGCGAGGGGAAGGGAAGTGTACTTCTATCAGCAAGAAACCCTTATGTAGTCGGACATGGCATCACAAAAGGTCCCAGAAGCAAGCATTTAGCTGCCTTTTTGCATTAATGGTGCATCCATGTGGTAGGTGCCCAGGGCACTTAGGCCCATGTCCCCAGAACTCAGGGCAAAGTTCCCATGGGTTTTTTGCTCTCAATGACTTCAGCCTTCGCCAATCTATGGTAATGGACCTGTATGGATCTAGAGGCCACCATATCCCCTTGTAGAGAGTTAACAAAACTTATAGTATTTAGTTAAATAAACAGCCCAAGAAAAGATAAGAGAAAGCTCCCTTTATGAGACAGAGAGATTTATGAGAGAAAAAGTCTGGAGCCTGCCTTCTTAAGGCCTGGGTCAGCAGTCTTTCTACTCCATTGCCATGTGGGGGAAGAGGGCCCACTTCCTCTAGGGAAGCTAGTTTTAAGTCCTCCCCAGGTGAGTTAGAGAGAAAGCTGATTGGATCATAGCTGACCAATCAGTTTTAGCACCTAGGTTGTAGCTCTAACTAGATACCTCCCCTTCAAGGGGAGGTGGGCTGCCTCTGCAGAGAGGTCTGACTGTCACAATCCCCCCTCTGATGAAATAACCCTAACTGCTGTTAGGGTACTGTGGTGTAAATTTTGGGGAAAAAAAAGCATCAGAAAGTACATACATGTTTAAGAAACAAAAATTAACAATACCATTTTTGAACCTACTGAGAAGCAAGGCAAGCTTAATAGTAACAGAAGAAGTACATATATGATTAAGAAATGAGAATTAACAATACCCTTTTTGAACCTATTAAGAAGCAAGGCAAGCTTAATAGTGGCAAGCTCTGACTGGGGAGGGGTTAAAAGATGAGCTTGGCAACCTTGTGTGGGGTCTCACTCCTAAAATCTCACATATTCCCCCCTCTCTTGAGGACACTCCAACTGCTGTTGGGAATGGGGATGAAGAAGTCTCTCATCTATTTCCTGCTGAATAGGACACAAAATTATTGCAGCTGGGGGTATCCCTCAGAGAGGGGAAGGTCCCTAGCTAAGGCCCAAGAGAGACCTCTAAGCCATATGTCACATTGCCAAGATTTTGTCCTGTCTCACATTGTGAGGCAGAAGGTGGGGTAGCTCCCCCTAGAAGTGGGAAGTGTTCCACATACGGTGTCCAGTGGAGAGTGATTCAGTGTCAGGTTGCTGTCCACCGTGGAAACTCGATATCCATCCCCAGAATTGCTTATCGAATGACATCGTAGCATCTGATATGGTCTGAGACAGTTCTTGTATGGCTTGCAAAGCATATGACATATATTAATAGAGTTTATAAGATGAGAAATATATACATAGTATTTAATCTTAATAACAGCACAAGTGTCACCTAGGGTAAGTATGAGGGCATTTAGAGCCCTGTGATTTTCCTCATTATTAGAATTTAGAATTTAGCAGACTTTCTTAGTAATATCTTCTCCAATGGAAGGAATAAATATGCCAGACAATAGTCTGTATGTATCTAAATTTGTAAATAAGTTGAGCATGTTAAGGTGTTTACCTTGTCTTCCCTATATTTAAGGAAGTTATAAAATATATTTTCCAATCCTTCCTGGGGCAAGCCAGGGACAGAGATTGGTGTCATAAAACTCCTTTAGTGTCAGTAGGAGCTGTCCAGTACATATTTATTTTAGATTCCATCCTGGTAGAACCCATTTGGATGGTTGGAGGCTTATGACATTTAGTCATAGTATTAGAATTATTATTATATATCCTTGGTTATAAATTTCTTTCTGAGTGTTTAGAACCTGGTATAAAGCCAAGATTTAATAAGTATGTCCTTTTGGGTGTCCCCTGTAGCCTGGAATTTCAAATTAGTCCCAAATCTAAGAAGACAAATAGTACATTCTATGTGATTTCTTGGAGCAAGGAGAGTACCTTCCAGAATTGGCCATGACCTGCAATTCTGAAGGTCCTCCCTCCGAGCTTGAATTCTCCAGTTCCCCCTAGCATGTGTCCCATATCATGGCATATGGAAGCACCCTGAGGCATGAGTCAGACAGAAAGGAGATACGCACACTGTTTTAAATTCATTTGACTGTTCGGCTAGGGAGATGGTTGGGGACCTTGGATGTAGGTCCCTTGTCTATGCGTGTTTCAGGGTGGCCTTGGAACTATGGCTCTGCTTCTTTCCTTAAGGGAAATCTACAATTATCTTAAGTCTAGGGATGTGAGGCCTGGTTTAATGACATGAGCTGAGAATAAGAATGTTACACCCAGTAATCTTAATATTTACTAGCATTTCTTATAAAAGGAAATTGAGTCCATCTTTCTTTACTGCATCTTTCTCATCACCTTCTCTTATTACTTACTCATTACCCTCTGTTATCCTTTCAAGGTCCCTCTGCAATCCCTTCTATATTTCTCTCAGGTCTTACTTTGTACCTTCTAAAAAATACCATTCTATATATTCCTTCAATAAGTTCTACTAAAATTTCCTTCTCATTAGCAACTTATAACATATCTAGCATTCACAATTTTCTCTTATTGCCATTATATAGAATCACTGTTGAGACATAAATTAAAAGGGAATTAACCATAGAAGGAGAATAAAGTTGATATCAGGTGTTTTTAATAACTCAATCATCTGATTTCCTTAAGAACAGCTCGAAACTCTAAGCAAGCCTAATGATAGAACTAGTTTTAAATATCCTTTATCCTTAACCCATGGGTTGATTACTTTAGCTAGGAATAGAATTAGAAGTCACTGAGCCAAAAAGTATAACTGGAGTGATAAAGTCCAGTGGTAGCAGTGGTCAGTTTACATGATCTTATCAACTAAAGAAAGGCTGCATTCTGTTTATAAAAACTTAGGCTAGAGAATCATTTAGTACTTAAGTTGACCTGTGGTGGTCATTCCTCTAAAGCTTTTTATGACTAGTTCTTTTGCAAAAACCCAAAGCACTTACTATATTTACCAGAATTTAGGTGTAGATCCTTTCCAAGAATGCCAAATGAGTATTACCATTGGAAAATGTCTCTAACCATTGAACAACCTGGTCCTTAACACACTTATAAGAAAGACACTTTTTAGGGATTTTTTTTTCTTTAGAAGCATGCAGAAAACATATGGCATTCACAGAAGACAATGTCTCTAACCATTGAGCAATAGATGGGAAAGGAAACCTCATGTCTTTCTCTTTGACTCAGATTACCTACATAATCATGGACTTTGGCACCATAAGGAAAATATAAATCTCCTTGTGTTTATTTCCCTTATATTCATCAATTAATCAGAGGGCCAGTCTGATTCATGAGGAAGCATTGGGAAATATGTCTGTTTCTGGAGTTTGGCTTTAGGAGAGCTCTGTCCCAAAGTCAAAGCCAGTGGAGCATATAAGTATATGTTTTTTCAATTGTTAAGTCCATGATTGCTAATATCTGTAGTTGGCTTTAATTGGAAAATTGGCATCCAACACATGATTGTCTAGAGACTTAGTTTCTTATCCTTTATAGAATTTAGAGAAATCATACCAATCTGACTTAACCTTTATCTACTAGTAGAAAATATATTCTGAAATTAAAACAACTAGGCATTTCTTGTATGTAACACCTCTATGAATATAATTTTAAGAAAACTGACAAACCATATAATACTTATTAGCACATATTTATAGATTTTATAATCTATGGATATCTCCTGCTAATAATTTTATGTTGCACATTTTGAAACAGTATAGGCAAAACTTAGTAGCATCTCTGAGACAAGCTACATTCACATTTACTATATTTTAGAATGTTACCTTGAATCTTTTGAATATATATGACAATTCACCCATTGGTAGAATTTTCAAAATTGATTGAGGTTAACCTGAAGAGACAGAAATCTGTATCATAGTTAAAATCCAAACATGGTAGAATCAAGAAAATGCCTTTGAACAACCCAGAAGGAGGAAATTTTTATTAGTACCAATAAGCATTTTGTCATCCTCCTGTCTCAGCTCTGTGAAGATACCACATGTGTTACAAGGCTTAATTCGCTCTGAACAAACGGTTCCATAGAAAGGCTTCACAATTGATTAGAAATTACATTATCTGAGCATGCCTGAAGTCAGAGAGTGCCATTGTCACCCTGTAGTTTGAGTGGCTTCAGTGATTGTGGAGAGGATTTAACCACAACCTATGGAAGTGTGCAGACACACTTTTTGCTGTTAGGTTGGAAGAGAAAATCATTTTATTAACCTGTATTTTAGAATCATTCCAGTAAACAAAGCAAAGATATTTTCTGACCCTATTGAAATGAAAAAAAAAAAACAAAAAACAATTAGCACCCTTGGCTTCATGGCAAATCTTTTGTACTCAGCCATTAAGGTCAAAAAGCTGTCTGGGGGATTTGAGTTGCTCAGCTCCACCCAGCCGCTGGCCTCTGGAGTGAAGGCACCCCCAGGGGGTCCTCAAACCAGTTTGGCTGCTTTTATGCTGTCTTTTCCCTTAGCCACAGGGGCTGAATTTGCATTTCAGAGAAGGGAGAAAAACTACGAATTATATATCTCAGCTCCACTGTTTTTGAATTAAGAAGCCCAGGGTCAGCCTAAAGCCTGTGCTATTAAGGAAATTTTAATCCACAGTGCTTGCAGAGGCTGTGTTCCAGGTTACCTTTCCTGCCAGGGAATGCAAGGATGTCCCAGGTTACTCTGCCTGCAGTGAGGCATTTTTATCCTTAGTCTCCTATCTAGGGGCTGCCTGGGGCAGCCCATATGGTCCCCTGAAGGCTACTGATCAAGGCTGCAGCATTCCACACCCTTTGCTTCAGGGATTTTCTGCCCAAGGATCAAAAGACCAGCCTGGTTTTATCCAGCAAGGCATCAGAAAGGAAACATTTTTGCCAGCTCTGGAAGCCTCTGGAAGAGAGTGTCCAACTTGCAAAATCTCACTAATGGCACTCCAGTAGGAAAAAAATCTCCACTGGGACCTTCTCAGGTCTGAAAATTTCATAATAATCCCAGAGACAATCGCCCACACGGGCCCAACGTTTTTCATCTCTAGTCCCTTCCTGGGGGAACCAGGGACACACATCTTGGAGATAAACACAAAACTTAACTAAATTTTTCTTCTTAACCTGATTTCCTCGCACCCTGAGTGATTCTTTGAGACCTTGAATAAACAACTCTTGTGAGCTTAAGTTCTGACCCATTGTGACTTGAATTTCCCTACCTTGAGAGACCTCAGCCGGGTCACAGAGGTCCGCAAATTTTCTTGAGAGACTGTGCAGTCCACCAGTTGAGCACTTCATCCAGAGTTGGTCCATGCCCTGTGCTGGGCACCACCTGACCCGACCCATGGGCCTAGTCAACGAGGGTAGTGAGGGGAACCCAAGCCGGGATGAGTGGGAAAGAACGGGAACGAGAAATGAGACCAAGACAATAGTCTGATCAAGGTCTGTTTATTGCAGGCAATAGATGAGCTTATATGCTAAGAACAAGGAGACAGCTGCACATTTCACTTTGCACAATAGTATAAGTTTTTCAAACCCTGTTGCCGTCGGCGGTCATAGTGACCTCTTACTGGAACTGTTTGTAATTGGCTGCAATGGCTTGTTTCGGGAAGCACATAACATTGCTAGACTTCTGCATAGCTCAAGGTCGGCAGTGGGGCAGTGCCTCAGACCCCGACACAAAATCAAGTCTATCTTTAATTTCTTCCTTATATCCACAAAAGAATCAATTCCTAACCACTGATTCATCACCTAAGAAGCAATTTCATATGGGTAATAAAAAGGTCAAAATTATTTATCTTATGAATTAGGGTTGATATAAAATCTATTAAAATATGATTCAACAAGGCACACTGTACACACCAAGGAAAAATAACATGGTTGAACAGCGTATTATTCCATTCTAAAACTATTAACTTAATTGAACTCTGTGGTAAAGATTACAGAGTAATTCTACCAGTGCATGATCTACATGTAGAGAGGTTTACATGACAAGGTAATATTATAGTCTATAAAACTAGGTTGAAAGATGATTCCCTAACAAGTCAAGTTGGCATTGTATATTTTCATTTCTTGTCATTTCAATGATAAATTTAGAAAGCTAATTAAGTAATGATTTGATTTGAACTTAGGAGAAAAAATTCTCTTAATTGTTCCAGATGTGTCAAAGTGAGGAACTCTTTAGGACAGACATTAATTTGTAATGTTTATGCCTTTCTAAATCTGAGTGTGCACACAAAGGGTGTCACTTGATGTTGAACAACCTTGCTTCTTAGAAGTCAATGATTCCACTTGTGTCTCAAGAGTTCCAAAAAAATAATATTTTGACAATAGACAATCTTTAATAAGCATGTACCACCTCTCAAGGGAGGTAGCAATTTGAACAACATTCTCCAATGTAGCAGAAACATAATGCTGAGCACCTCTTTAGAAAGAAAACCTCCTACTAGTGAAGTTTAAGTGCAAATTACAAATAGATCAACTTTTTTAAAAAACACATATTTCAATGGCTTCACTACTTGAAAGAAAAGCAGCTATTGGGACAAGCTGTACTTTGTGATCACCTGAATTGTCATCAATGACTAAATTATGGACAACAAAAGTAAGCACATATAAGAAAGTTAAAAGATTTTGATAATGAAGCTGTGTAAAGAAATTTTAGGAAGGGGAAGAAAAAAGGTAATTTTTAAAGGAAAAATAATCTATATTCACTTTTCCTTTATTTTCCAGTAAATTTCAATAAGACATCTTACTGTATTTTCCCAAAAATTATACAGAAATAAGAAAAACATATAAACATGGAATGAATGACTTTTTAAGTAAGCACAAAAAAGTAAATGGATAAATCACAATTCAATGACATTTCACAAAGCAATATGTATGTGTCACACATATAAATTAATGAAATATATTAGCACAACTATAATATTCTTTATTCCCCTTATATTCCTTCCTAATTATATTTTCCATGAAGGTAAAAATTATCATGAATTCTATCACCATTTATAACATTTTGCTAGTTTTGACATTTATAAACATAAAGTAATTAATAAACTGGGCTTGATGACACAAGTCCATAATACCATCATTTAGGAAGCAGAATCAAGAGGATCACCACAAATTCAAGGGCAGTCTGCTCTACAAAGATAATCACAGGACAGCCAAACCCAGACCACACAGCGATACCTTGCCTCAAAAAAAAAAAAAATTAACCAAAAGGAAATAATAAAATTTGTATTCTTGGTTATGTAGATATAAATCAGTAAAGTGTTTGTCATGCAATCATGAAGTCCTGAGGTCCTAAATTCAATGCCACCTGGTGTGGTGGCAGGCCCCTGTAATCCCAGCGCTGAGAACGCAGAGAAAGGAGGGTTTGGGGGGTTGACAAGCCAAACAGTGTAGCCTAATTAGTGAGTTCCAGGCCAGTGAGAGAGTTAGTCTCATAAAAGGTAAATAGTTATCTTGAGGTTGTCTTCCTTCTTCCACACAACTAAAGACTACATAAGTGCATGTATGTATACACACATGCACTCACAAATATATATATATATATATATATATATATATATATATATATATATATTCTTTTAGTTTGATGTTTCTTGCTCATGCATTCATGTTATTGTATGCATAAGTTATATATTCATTTCCATTGCCATATTCTATTTCAGTTTAGGACTATGTCAGAATGGGTAAGTTTTGATGAATTAACGATTTGGATGCATTTAGTTTTGTGCTTTATGATTAGTGTCATTCTAAATATTCTTGAGTATGTCTCTTGGTGAACATGTAATAATCAATTTACCTGGCAATGAACTTGATGGTCTTACAATAAACTTGTGTTGATTTTAGTAAATATTACCTTTTGAGGCAATTTTGAATGGCTCTTGGTAAATTCTTAGACAATGTTGTATAAGGCTGTTACAAACAATCTCTGAGATTTAGAGAGCATAAATGCTAGAGTGAATGTAATTCACATTCATTCCCATGTTTCCTTAATAAGCTTTTTTTTTCCTTAATAAGCTTTTGGTAATCAGTTTCTGTGTTTGTTTGTTTGGTGGTTTTTGAACCAGGAGCATATTGTGTAACCTAGGGTTCCCAAAACTCCTTATGTAGCTGAATCTGGCCTCATATTCACAGAAATTCTCCAACCTCAGCTTCCTGAGCCTAGAATTATAGGCATGAGTCACCATTTTTATATGCAAGCATGGAGCTAGGCATTGGCAATGCTGCATAGGACAAATCAGCTTCTGTTCCCACCAAGTAGCTTTACAATAATCTTGATTAAAATCATGTCCATTTAGCAGAAAAACATATATTGTAGTCAGCTTCACGTTGCTGGACAAACCCCTGACCAACAGCAGTTTATAGGAGAAAAGGGTTTATTTTAAGCTTTTCACAAATTTGAGGAAAACACCATCAATGTCAGGAGAAGCTGGCTTATTCCATCATACATATCAGTACAGCAGAGAGAGCACCAGTAAGCTCCACCAGCACAAACAACCAGAGACCCAAACTGCTCTCCACACACGTTAGGAAGATCTGCCCCCCCCCCCCGTGACACGCCCCCTGTAGCAGGGCTGTGCCTGCTAGGGGATCTACCACAACATAGGGAAAACTTTTTATAACCTGTACCATGAGCAAAATTAGATACTTCCACACACATTCATGTGTTGAAGTCTTAACACTACTAAAGAATACATCAGTCTGACAAGGCTTTTAAATCACAAATTAAGATAAAATGAGTTTCTATCCATGAGTCCTAATCCAATATGGTCTATGTTTTTATAAGAAGAGGATATTAACATTGAAGTGGTTAATTTCATGTGCCAGCTTGACTGGATTTTTAGACACTGAAGCAAATGGATAAATATATTTTCTTAGATATGTTTCTGAAAGTGTTTATGGGTAATATTGTGTTGTAGTCAGCTTTCTAGTTGCTGCACAGAAAGAATCCAAACAAAAGCTGTTTGTGGAGGAATGGGTTTATTAGGCTTATGGACTCCAGGGGAGACTCCATCCTGGCAGGGAAAACGATGGCATGAGCAGAGGGGTGGACATCACCTCTGCCACAGCACTGGAAACAGCAGCAGGAAGGTGTGCCAAACACTGTCAAGGGGAAGCTGGTTTATAACCCCCATAAACCCTCCCCCAACAACACAGCTCCAGGGAGGTTGTAAAACCCAAACTGCCATCAGCTGGGGATGGAGCATTCAGAACACATTCATTTGTTTGTGGGGGACACCTGGATGAAACCATGACAGATTGGCATTCAAACTGATTGTCTCAGTAAAGCAGATAGCTATCACCAATATAGGTGAACATCATTGAATGTGTTTAGGGCCTGAAGAGAAGAAAATGTGAACAGTGGGGGAAATCTTTGCTCTGTCTAACTGTTTGCCTAACTAGAGCATCAAGTCCTGCATTTGGACTGAGAAGCATATCATCAGCTCCCAAGTTCTCTGGCACTGACACTTAAACTAACTTCACTATTGGCTTTTTGAAGTCTATAAATTATAGAATTCAGATTATGGGAATTATAACTTCCCTAATTTTATGAGCAGTTCCTTGTTAGTTGTATTTCTCTGTGGGACACTGATTAATACTGGGAGAAAATATGTGCACACACAGATGAAAGAACATGTGACATCAGAGAGAGAAGGTCAGCAAAAAAGACAGAACTTAGAAGAAACCAAGCATGCTAACACTTTGATTATGGGCTTCATCCCTAGATCTGTGAAAAAATATACTTCTAATCATTAAGACAGTCTGTGGTGTTTTCTTATGGCTGCCCAAGCAATGTACGACACACCACGCTTGGCAAATAACTTTTAGATTTAAGTGCAAAATGAGAATGCAGAAAAGAAAAAAATCCATAAGATTAATTTAATCATAAATTAAAGAGGCAGGGGAGATGACTCAATCAGTAAAGTGCTTGTTATCTAAGCATGAGGCTGTGAGTTTAATCCTCAGCACACATATAAAAGCTGGTAATCCCAGAGTTTGAGAGTTGGAGACAGGAACATCTCTGGGACAAGCTGGCTAGCTAGACTAGCTGAGTCAGTAAACTCTTGGTTTAGGGAGAGACCCTGTCTTGATAAGAAAGGTGTAAACTACCCACAGCCACAGCCATTAAATCAACACAGGATAAGCCAGTGAGACAGATACCAATGATTTCAACACAAAGACCTCTAAGCTCACAACCTTAAAGCAGCCTTAATACTCATCCACCACGACTCAGGGAACTATGCGGAATAGGGGGCAGAAAGATTGTAAGAGCCGTGGTGGAGGAGATTATCCAGAGGCATGGCCAGGAGAACCTGGCCGAATACTAGGCTATCCATGGTCCCCTGTCACAAGGACTGATCCAGAAGACCCATGGAGGAGGTTATCCAGTGGAGGGGGGAGGAGAGGGCAGCAGGGAATTGGGGATAACAACTCATTGTTTGCCCACTAAATGTTGTAACTCATTATGGACAATAAATTAAAAAAAAAAAGGTGTAAACTAATTGACGTTCACCCCTGTCCTCCACGTGCATCACACATATTAATGTGCACCTGCATGCACACATGCACAAATGCACACATACACACACCACACACATATACTTGCAAAAATAAATGAATAAAAATTTAAAATATTTGCTCTGCAAAAGACAATGTTAAGTAAGTGGAAAATAATCCACAGAATTGAAAAGAATTACTTGCAACTTGCATTTCTTACAGAAGACTTACATTAAAACAATATAGGTTCTCAAATTTTAACAATAAAAAAGCTAAATATCCAATAAAGAAACATAGATACTTTACCCAAAGAAGATATACCAGTACCACAGTAGCACATGAAAAAAAATGGTTTACATAGTTCCTAGGAAAATGCAAATAAAATCACAATGACATTCCACTACTCACCTATTAGAATGGTTTACCTGAAAAATACAGATCATACCAAGTGGTGTGGAGGATTTAGAAGAAATGAAACCTTCATTCACTGCTAGTGGCAATGCAAAAGAGTATAGCCACTTGGAAAACAGTTTGGCAGGTTTCTTACAAGCATACATTTACCATACAACCCTGAAATCCCACTCCTGGGCTTCTGTCCAAATGGGATGAAAATCTGTGTTATCACAAAAACTTGTTTGAGAATGTTCATAGCAGCTTCATTCATAATTATCCACAACTGGAAACAACCCAAATTTGGGTTCTCCTTACTAGGGGAATGGATAAATAGAATGTAATATATCCACAAAACAGAACATTCCTCAACAATAAAAAGGAAGGAACTACTGATTGATGCAACAACATGGAAGTGTCTTCAACACATTATACTAAATGATATATATACACAGTTTTATTCCATTTATATGATATTTCAGAAAAAGCAAACAGTACGGATGCAAAATGGATAGGTGGTTCCCAGGAAGTAAGGGCTTAGTTGCAAAGGTAATACACAAAATAATTTGGGAGAAGAAGACATGATAGAGACTAGATATTGCCTGACTGGTTGTAGAAACATAATAGTATATTTCTTAAAACTTTAAGCCAGTTACCAAAAGAGTGAATTTTGTTGAATACAAGTAAAAAAATAAATGGTAAAAAAGGTAGTAGATTCAGATATCTGTGAGTCAAACACCATTCTTCTGAAAAAAAAAATCAATAGTTTTCTAGAAGTTTAGGTAAGTTCAAGGATAAAACAAAGTAAAAGATACTATGTATATTATATAGTGTTTGGTGATTTGAATGTAACATGTCCTTGTACTGATTTAAATGTGTGGCCTCATGGACTCAGGTTAGGAGCTTGAGTCTCTATTGGGCAGAGCCCTACCCAGGAAGAGGTAGGTCACTGAGGGAAGAGCTTGGATTCTGGCCCTAAAGTGTGTTTGGGATCAGATCATAAGTTCAGCCCTAAGGTGTATGGAGAGCAGTTTGGAGCTCTGGCTGTTCATGGTGTTGGTATTTTGTGGTCCTGGCTATTGGGGATGTCTCCCTGCCATGATCTGTGGAAATGAGCCAGCTTCTTTTGCCATTGATGGTGTTCCCCTGGAAATTGTAATCCTGGAATAAACCCTTCCCTTTCTTAAACTGCTTCTGGTTTTAGGTTTGTCCCAGTAGCGCGAAGCTGACTACAACAGTGCCCCATAGCCTCATGGATTTGTGATTAAGCTTCATACTTAATCCCCAGCAGGTGAAGCCTTTGAGAAGTGGATCCTTGGAGGAGGTGGGTCATGAGGGATGGGTATTGGGATTCTATAGTCCTACTTACTTGTCAGTGCTAGCACACTTTACACTCAATACTATATCCTGCCAATATGTGATGATGTGAGTTGGTTTCCTGCTCATGCCATCATTTCCCCACCATGGTGAAACTTCTCAAGCTAAAATAAACCATTTTCTTTCTTAAACTGCTTCTGGTTAGGTGTTTTGTCCCAGCAATGAGAAGAAAACTGCTACAGAGTATATGAAGAAATGGAAACAATTTAATATAGCCAAGTAGTACTGCTGAAGAAACGTGTCAGAATGAATTTATGGAGGGTAATATATACCTTGCATAGTGGCTTTGACCTTGTATTGGTAGAAAAGGGGAGCTACTGAAAGATTCTGAAAAAGAGAATAATATAGTCCGCTGTACAATTTATATAAACCATTCTGGCTGTGATGTGGAGAAAAGATTTGGCATATAGGAAGACTAAAGACAGAGCGATCAGTTAGAAGGATTTTGCTGTTGTCCAAATGAGATGCAAATAGCCTGGGCAAAGGCAGTTGTCATGGGAATATATAGTAGGTGAAGGTTGCTGAGTCCTGTGGAGTGTAGATACATAAGCTCAGAGAGCTGGAGAGGAAGTAATGACCTCAGCAAAGGATCATTTAACTTTGAAAGGGATCTTACTTTCATATTTTAGTCATAAGGGGAAGAATCGGTACTTCTAGGATGTATTCACATTTCAGTGATATGAATAAACAAGAATTTCACACACTTTTAAAAATTACCTGGCTTCATATGTTTTTCCAATGATTCAGTGAAATTCAAATGACAAACTAGTAACTGATAAAATGACATATTTAGGATGACCATATGTTCCATTATGCATATAGAGTCCCAGCGTAATTATTACAGTATATGAATAATAGCTCCTTTTCTCTCATTCACAAAAGTGTCCTGGTTTGGATGGAAAATTTTCATGGTCACCCTAAACTACAGATGCTTCACCATTTGAATATCTCCAGTAAAAAAAATCCAATGTGTTATTAAATTCACCTTTTGAATAAAATTCTAGATGTGTTCATATGCAGGTGCCAATAAAAATTACAATGGAATTCTATATAAATGAAGAGAAAACTAAATCATTTAATAACAGAAGATTATATCCACTTTAGGGACTTGATCATAAAATAATCACTGAGTTCTTGGCATATACTTTTTTTCTCCATTTGTACTCACTCTGTGCAAATTTAAAACCTTACTGTCCCTTTGTACTTAAAAATTCCAACAGAGTGCCCATAGGCCTTGAAAGCAATTAGGAGATTGTGACTGGTTGCTAGGTCCCTGGCTGTTCTCCTTTCAAAACATCATCCTTCATTCTGTCTTCTATAATCCTACCTGAAACCAAAGCAAGCTTGCTCAGTAGGGTTCCTTGTGAACTATCAAGAATTCTGCAGTAAATCATCACCTCACTCATGCTAGATCCACACAGGGCAGACAGAAGAGAAAGAAGCATAACAAGTTTGTTTTCTGGCACACTGTTCTGTCCCTTTCAGATAGGTTTTTGATGCACCCCAAACCCTTTTTGCACACTTTGACCATGATTCTAAAATATAATTCTGGGCTGTGTAAGCCAATATAAAAGTGACGGAGATATAGAGTACTGAGACAAAGAGACTGAAAGCAAATAAAATTGTTACCTAGTTATTTCTACCCATCTGAACTCCACAAGGGACATGAAGAAATAAAACATATAATCAGTGGTTATAATAAATTATATTCATTTTTAGCAGTAATTAAAATGAGAAGTAACCCATTGTTACCTTTTTTTATTCTTTTGTTTAACCTTTATATTTAAAATAGATTGATCCTTGCAAACACTTCTTAGATTGAAAAATTTAAATACTAGTAACACAAAAGATTCTTACTTGGCTTTGTGGTGACTTAAAATTGGTACATGGAGGGAGTATGTAGACCATGAAAGTTTAGAAATGCTATTGTTCAATATATACCAGTACACCACTATATTTAAATAACATACTACCATTGGGCTTATGTTATTTAAATTTTCGTTTCTATATTGAAATGCCTGAGAGAATCACCTGAACTGAATGATTTACTTTTGAGCACAGATTTAGTCTATGGTCACTTGGTCTTATTGCCTTTGGGCAAGGCTATATATACAGCAAGACAGGATGTATGGTGAAATGTCAGAGGTTGTATGTTCATCTCAAAGAAGCCAGGAAGCAAATGACCCAAGATGAGGCCTGGGTCCCAATCTCCCCTTCAAGAGTGCTCCCCTCCAATGACCACCTTACAGTAATACTATGGCCTGGAATCCAAGCCTTTAAGCACAAAACTTTTAGGAAGACCTTTGAGAGTCAAACAATAAAACGACTTGAGAGCTGGACATTGTGGTCTACTAAGTTCCAGCACTAAGGAGGCAGAAGTAGGAGGATCGCTGTGAGTTTGAGGTCAGCCTGAGAAAATTGAATTCATCAGAAAAATTCCACATGCTATAACACTGACAATATGAAGGGTTTTTTTTGGGGGGGGCAGCATATTAAATGCAGATTCTGCTTCAGTGGATTTAGATTGTGCACTAAGAGGTCTGCTACTGAGAATGAAGAACAAAATGCTCTAGGACCAGATTTGGGCAATTTGCTCAGCAATAACAGCAGATTTTCATCTAGCTTCTGTGTGAGCACTTATAATTTACACAATGTACTCCCAACCCTCAAGACAACTAACTTCATCACTTTGGGGACCTTTCCTTGAACCACTAGGCCTGCAGTAGACTTCCAAAGCAAATGAGATCCCTATTAACGCCATTGATTGAAATTATTTGACCTATTTGATATTATCATTAGCATTTTAAATAGTGTCTTTGTTTCTATACCTTGTTCGTGGCTATAAGTTTTGCATAGCAAAACAAGCTCACAGTATAAATTACTTACATTGATAAAGGTATATATGATATGCATTTGACAAATCAATTAAATGACATACTACTACAGTTTCTAAGAAATAACCTGAAAATAATGTTTTACTTTAATCTTTATGTTATATTATAAACTATAAAAATTTCCCCAACATGATCAAACCCTCTGCTTGCTTCTCAATACTGTTTTGCTTTCTGACCTCTACTAGGTAGAACAGATTTGACAGCGTTTTTCAGTCAGTGGCCAAACAGTAATTATGTTAACACTCTTTATCACAAGTCCTTAGAAGCAGCCATAAACTCAATATGTAAATGTGTCAGGTAATGGGTATGGCTGTGTTCTAATAAAACTTTATTTATCAAAACAGGCAGATCACAGTTTGTTGACTGATGAAAGTAGAAGATTCTGTATCACAAGCACTAATTCCAAATAAAGATCACTGGAGTTCACATGGGTTTGTCTTCTTGCTCATGCAGGAACCCACATGGGTCTTCTTTGTCCAAAATAAACCACTGAGTACATTCCAAACATGTGTATTGACAAAATGTCGAAAACAAAAAAGGCAAATTTGCTCAAATGTGCCTTGTGCTCCCAATTCTCCTTTCCTGTCTATCCTCAAGTAAATGTGAAGCTCTGTGCATCTGCTTATCTTTCAGTGGGATTTTGGAAGAAAACCCACACACATTGACAATTCTTTCCTGGCTCTACTAATAGAGATGGGTAGGTGTGAGAGCCAAGGCAGACTTAAATTTCATACAAAAATCTAGATTGAGAAGTTCAGAGACATTTTACTTTTCATCTTCAGCCAGCCATGCCAAAGGAGCAACCAGTTAGAGTAAGTAAGCCTGCCTTCTCAGGAGAACCTCACTAATTCCCCCTAAATCTGCTTAGTTCCAAGCCATGATACTCCTTCCCAGGACACTACTTCCCTCGCTGACTTATTTAACCAATTTTAAGAGGATTAAGGGCCATGTTGACACTCACAGAATGAACAACATGTTCTGGTAGCTTTGAGCCTTAGCACAATGAGTTTGAATGTCAGATAAAGGAATCAGGAGATTGTAACCCATTTTGAATTCAAGCTGATATCAGAAAGGCCTTAAAGGTTCTGTTTTAAATATCTCTCAGGAAGTTAAGTGTTGTAGAGTCTTAAAAACTGTAAGTTGGCATGAGGGTTCCTATGGCCATTGTTCATTCTCACTCCTAGAGAATGTATCTTACCCAGTGATCCCTCTGGTAGTTGCTCACTTTCATCCTTGAGAGCCTGCACTTTACCTGGGGATAAACTCCTACTGTCTTCCACACTGCACTCTGCATGTCTTATCTGGGTTCTTTTTGACAGAGATTACAAGGGCTGGGGAGCAGAGGGAAAGACAAAGCCAAGTTTTGGAAACAAACCTATTTCTCTTTACCACTACCTGTCTCCTGATTTATTTATTTATTTATTTATTCATTCATTCATTCATTCATTCATTTAGTGTGTGTGTGTGTGTGTGTGTGTGTGCCGGCATGTGCATGTGTGATTGGGGGAGGGGAGTCAGCAGCAAGCAACAGACATCGAATTTAGCAAATAATCTGTGGTGGTTTTCAAAGGTAAAGAACCTATCACCCTCCTCCCACCCCCTCCCCCACACAACCTACGGGGATTCTGATGTAGCAGAAAAGAAGTGCCTAAGACTGAGTCCCCATTCAGAATTTATAAAATTCCACAATTTGGGTTTCTGGGCAGGATTTTCTCCCTCCTGCTTTCTCATTGGCTAAAGTTCTTTTTAATCTTTCTTCTTTCCTTCTTTTAATCTAATAAAGTATGTCTAAAATTTATCCTTTGATATGTGGATTCCAATTCTTTGAATTCATAAAACAAGAATCTGTGGACAACCCAAATTTTTCATGTCATATCAGTGCATTGGCATATATTAGTGCATTGGAGAGGAATCCCAGAATTACAGCTTCTGTTATATGCAGGAAGGCACAGGCCATTGGTGTATGTTTGTGTGTGTGTGTGTGTGTGTGTGTGTGTGTGTGTGTGTGTGTGTGTGTGTGTGTGAAAATTTTTCATGTCGATCCTAGCCTTCCTTCTTGTTTCACTCTTTCATGGTTTTTTTTGTTTGTTTGTTTTGTTTTCCTCCAACCTGTCAGACCCACAAACTCCCAGACAATTCTGTCTCTGTGTCCTAGATACCACAGGTGCATTGGGATTACAGACTATGGTGTATGGCATTTACATAGAAAGTGGGGTCTGAAATCCAGTGTTTACTCTTGTGAGACAATCTATTCACTGAAGGATCTCCCTAGCTCACTTCAAATAAAGAAGTTTACCACTGAGCCATCTCCCCAAGACCTCCCTAGCATGCTTCAAACTTTAACTGATGCTTCTGATTGGTAACCTGTGAGCTGAAGTTTGGAAGGATTATTCTAGCAAACCCAGAAGTCTCCAGATGGTAGAAGAATTTGGGAAAAATAGAAAACTAAAACCCTTCACCTCATCAGGAACAGTGGCAAAATGTCCATAATATAAAGGACATGAAGAAAAGTATTTGTGACATAGTTAGGGGGAAAGAACTTCAAAGGAAAAGGGGTCAATTCTGGCAGGTGAAGAATTTAACCACATGACAGCAAAGGATGAAAGTGTAGCTCTCACTTCCCAACTTCACATGGGTGTGGAGACCAGAGGACAACCTTGAGTGTCATCTTCAGGAAAACACCTCTTTTTGAGACAGGATCTCTCATTGGCCTGGAGCTCAGCTATAAGGATATACTGGCAGGCCAGTGTACCCCAGCAATCTGCCTGACACCATTTCCCCAATAGCACTGTAAGTAGGCGTCACTAGATCTGGCATTTTTATATGAGTTCTGGGGATCAAACTCATGTCCTTGTGCTTAAAAAGCAAGCACTTTACTGACTGAGCCATCTCTCCAATTCCAAATTTCTACTCTGCCCTGTGAAGAAATGGCTACAGGGATATTGTCATATTCTGAGACTTTATTTTCCACCTATCAGAGCTCACTCTAATCTTTTTAATATTCCATTCACTTTAGGGCCCATCACCATCAGACAAAATCAAATAAATCTTCCAAACCTAGAAATTTTAAAATATGAATTATATTCTAAAATATTCAATAGGCCAATTGCCTTTCTTTTCCAAGATATTTGTGGGGAAAAAAAGTATTCACATGGAGTAAATGGAATGCAATTAGATAATGCAAACTAGATAATTTTTAGATAAATAGAATTCTGTGATTCTAAGCAATACAGTATTATAAGGCATTTGGCTAAAGCAAAAAATCACAGCTCTTGTCCCTTGGAAGAGGAAGTGGAGGAAGAGGAAGAATAATAAAGTCTGAAAAATAAATGAAGAACTCCATATCTTGTTCATGTGTTTTATTTTATTCTTTAAAAAATGCTTTTGGGCTATAGAGATGGTTCAGCAGTTAAAGGTGCTTGCTTAAAAAGCCAGATGGCCTGGGTTCAATTCTCCAGAACCCATGTGTGATGGTTAAGTTTTGTTGACAACTTGACCTTTTTAGTAATCGTGGTTGGGTCTCTGAAGATGTTCACAAGAAGGCAAACCTCTAAGTAGGGGGCAGGAATTAAGGAAGCTCAGTGGAGCTAGAAATCTTTTCCTGGGAGTGCAGTGCACGAAGCTAAATTCTAGAGACTCGTAGAGTCAAAAAGGCTGGGAAAGGGGTACAAGATCACACCCTGTATTTAAAGGGGGAGAAAATCTGTCTTCCCCTTGCCTGTTTGTTGATATGTTCATGGTATTTGCGATGTTTAGGTTTTGTTGTCAACTTGGATCTTTTAAATTATCTTGGGTGGGTATCTGAGGATGTTATAGGAAGTCAGCTTCTCAGCAATGGGCAGGATGTAAAGAAGCTCAAAGAAGCTAGAAGTAAACATCCTTTCCTGTGTGGGCAGTGCACGAAGGAAATTCCAGAGAGTCAGGAAGCTATTAAGTCTGAGGAAGGGTTGTTTGACCCCACCCTAAGGTTATATAATGGGCAAGAGATTGTCTTGTTGGCCCTACAGCCACTTCCCTGTTCTGTGTTTGTAGTGTAGGTGATGGGTTTTTCTTTCTGCTGGGACCTGTGAAAGAGGGCCAGCCTCTTTCACTGTTACGGAACTTCCCCCAATCTGTAGTTTCAATAAATACTTTCCTCCCCCAAATTGTGTCTGGTTTGAAGATTCATCCCAGGGGTGTGTGGCAGACTACGGCCAGTATTGGTGATGGCTTTCTCTGTCTCCTTGGACCTGTGAAAGTGGGGCAGCCTCTTTCACCATTATGGAGCTTCCACTGGAACTGTACCTTCAATAAATACTTCTTCCGATAACTGTGCCTGGTTTGGGGGGTTATCCCAGCAATGTGTGCACTGACTCTGACACCACGTAAAGCGAGTGCAGAAAGTGGCACAAACATCTGTAATTCATTTGCAGTGACGAGAGACTAGTTTGTCTATTCTCTCTCTCCCTCCCCTTGTAAATAAAAATATTAAAAGTAGAAAAAGGTGTTTTATGTATTCATTTGCAAGGAGAGAAAGACAGAATTTGAGCATGCCAGAGCCTTTTACTACTGCAAGTGAACTCCAGATACAAGAGCCACTTTGTGCATCTGGCTTTATGTGGGTACTGAGGAAAAGAAGCCAAGTTGTCAAGCTTTGCAATCAAGCATCTTTGACCACTGAACAATCTCCCTTGCCCCTGTTTTATTTTGTGCTATATCTTTGAAATTGCTTTCATTATAAATTTAATACAAATATTTAGAATGAAAATACATATACCTTTTCCAGAACTCCCACTGCTCCTCTCCTGATGTTTATCTCATTCCAGAATGATTCTTATATATTAATGAAATAGGCATATACTTGTAACTTCTGTAGTTTCTATTTCTGTTAGTAATAAATTTCAACACATATATGTTCCCATGCCCAAAACATATCAGCTTCACTCTTTGTTACATCTGTATTTTATTTCAGATCTTGAGGCCATGGTGTGTTCAAACATGTGCCCCTTTTATGGAGGTTTGCTTTAATTTTTTTCCGCTCAAAATTAATCCTATAAATTTATTTGCAATTAATTGTTTATATCAATAGTTATATAGGATATGTTTTTAAAAGGAAAATTGCTAGATAAAAAGTCATGGATATTTAAAGTGTTGAGAGATTACTGTCAAACTGTCCTCCAAAGCTTTAAATTTCCACAAAATAATATTATTTCCCTCACTCTCTTGCAAGTTGAGGCAATTATCTATCTTTTTCATCCTAAAGTTAGTGTGTGCTTTCGTTCCATTTATTGGGTTTCAAGTAAGATCTCTTTGATTTCAAGTAATATTAATAACATCTTTTTCTATTTTGTTGGCATTTCTTCAAATTCTTATTAAAAGATAGAAGGTTGTTGAGGGATTGCCCTTTCATATTGGTTTAGTGATCTTTATATATTGTGGAAATAAACTCTTTGTGTAATATCTTTTAAAAATTATATTCTTCAAAGAATCCTGTCTTTTAACATTTGTATTTTTATTTGAAATTCTTTTTTCCATACATGTACATAATGTATTTTGATCATAACTCTCTCCTTCCCATTCTTAAACCCTTCTTCTTTCCAACTAGTACCTCTTCTGATTTGATATGTTTTTTAGCTCTCCTCCATCATACATGACAACATGTTGATAATCCCAATATTGTGCAGGTTTTATGCAGATAATGAGAGCTTCTGTGTTGTCATGAACACAACAGCCATCATGACCAAAAGACAGAATTGAAAAGCACTCCTCTACATCTTTTGCCACTTATGTAACTTCTGTTCCCTGAGCCTTAGAGGGAGTCATAGAGTTGCCTCATTTAGTGCTGAACAATGAACAGTCACCTATTCCCAGCACTTTAATGAGTTTTAAGTCTCCCCAGTGGTCACCGCCATCTGAAAAAAAGAACTTTCTCTGACCAACAATGGGCATAAACATAAATATTTAGAGGGCAATTTCATGGGATCAATATATAACTTTAGATAAATAACAGTAGTAGCTACTCCCTTCAGTGCTTATGTCCTTTCCAGCCATAGACTTTGATTAGGTGTCCAGTTCTACAAATGAATTCCCACCTATGCAGCAAGTCTCAAATCTAATCAGAGTAAAATTTTATTTTTGATTGAATAATAATTAATAATTATTCATATTAAAGGGGTACACTGAGATTTTTTGTGATGTTTTGATATACATGTGCATGAAATAATTATTCTTAAACATTCATTATTCCTTTGTGGTAAAAATATTCCACGGTGAGTTGAATGTAAAATGCCCCATACCCCCATGTGATTAAGCCTCATAATTTTCCCCAGCAAGTGAAGCTTTTGGGAAATGGATCCTTTTGTGGGGAGTTTTATTTTGAGGGATCTGATTTGGAATTTTATAATCCAGCCTCTTTTGCCAGTGATAGGAATACCCACTCTCTGTTTCCTCCTCAATGATATGTGATGATGTGAGCCTGCTTCCTGCTCTTGACATGCTTTACCTGCCATCATGAAACTTTCCCACAAGAATAAAAACTATAAATATCCCTGTCCTTCCTTAAACTTCTTTTTTTTTCTTTATTGTTCATAATGAGTTACATTGTTTAGTGGGCCAACCATGAGTTGTTATCCCCAATTCCCCGTTGACCCCCTTCCCCATCCCCAGTCAGCTGGATATCCTCCTCCATGGGCCGTCTGTATCAGTCTTTGTAGTAGGGGACCATGGAT
>PVHP010026500.1:0-24621 GCA_004024765.1 Zapus hudsonius | reverse complement strand
AATCTAGGGATGGGTTGCATTGCCCTATCTCTTACACAAAGGGGGCTCAGTAAACAGGAACACAGCTACGAAAACTCAGGCAGCAGGAGTAAAACCTATTAGCACTTGTAAACAGGATTTAGGGCCTTCAGCCATCCCCTGCCTCCTGGGGGCACAGGTGTGTTAGGAACAAAGGCATGAGCTACCATGCTCTCATCTGGATGCATATTAAAGCTTAGCTCTCAGATATGTAGCCAGGCTGGGTCTGTGAGAGAATGGTGATGTTAGCAGAGGAAATAAAACCTTATTGTTTGTTATTTGCAGTTAGGCTTTGATCTGCTTATCTTATCTTGTGGCCTGCCTAGGGGCTTTGGAGTTTTCAGGATTGCTAAGATTTACAGGGGCCCCCGGAATTTGCCTCAACTTCCTTCAGAAGAAGACTGTCCCAGAAGCCTGCCAGACTCAGCAAAACCCTACTTCCTCCATGCCTAATTAGCAGAGTACCACAAAAAGTGCTTGCATGCAAAGCCTGAGGGCCTGGGTTCGATTCCCCACTACCCACGTAAAGGCAGACTAAGTGGTGCATGCATCTAGGGATCATTTGCAGTGGCAGGAAGCCTTGGTGTGCCTATACTCACTCTGTTCCCCCATCTCAAATAAATAAAACATTAAAATACAAGGCCTGCTTGAGCTACAGCCTGGGAAAGTAGTGATTACCACCTCAAATTTTTAAAAGGGTGCTAGGAGTTTAACTTCAGTGGTTGAGAATTTGCCTACAACATGCAAGGCTCTGGGTTTGATCCCTAACACCTTAACATTAAAAAAAATTATTAAATATCAAAGGGACTGGAATTGTAGCTTAGTGGTAGGACATCTGCCTAGCATGTGCAAGACCCTTGGTTCAATCATCAGTATCAGAATGAATGGATGAATGAAGAAATGGAGTGCCAAGTAGTTCCAGTAACCACCAGCAAATAGGTGTGTTTCATGCATTTTTCAGGGAGACATAAATGTCTGCATCAGTTGCCAAAGGAATGAGTCATACAAGTCCAGCTTGATGAGAAAGTAAAATATTGGGGTTGCTTTCAAAGTGGCAGACCACTATGGACAGTTGCGTTCACCTGATGTCACTAGCCTCCACTTGGCAAGCTTCTAGTTCACAGGGCCCCAAGTCCACAGCAGACTGAATGTAAACTTGAACTAGAGCGCCACCTGCAGTCCAACAGCAGATATGACTATACACTCCCAGAGCACAGCTAAAACCAGGATGTTTACTGTGCTTCACTATGGCTCCCACCAGGCAGTCGGCTGGCATCAGAAGACCGTTAGATGGTGGGAAGGATAACTTAGTTTTGCTGCAGCCTGGCTCAGAGGAGCTCAACTGTAGTTTACTGCAAGAGGAAGTTGGCTCTTCACGTCATTCTAAGCTTACGCTGTCATGTGCCTCCAAATTATAACTCTGCCATTATTCAGTCCTAAAGCCATTTCTGTTTATGATTCATTATATAGCACCCCACTTCCAAGGGCCAGATATCTGCTTTCTCCAGTTGCTGTAACAAATGACCACTACAGAAATTTATTCTCTCCGTTTGGGCAGCTATAGGTCTGAGACACATAAGTGTGGGCACCATTGATTCCTTCCATGGCTTCTGAGGGAAGTTAGCATGTGTAATCTGCCCCACTGAAAATGTATTTACACATGTGTGTGTGGGTGCACCAGGGTCTCATGATGCCAGAAAAATGGACCACTTTTGCACCAGTTTACATGGATGCGGGGGAACTGAACCCAGGTTGGTAGGCTTCGCAAGCACACTTTTAATTGCTGAGCCATCTCCCCAGCCCCAGCCTGTTTTTAATCTGTTGCTGTTACAATACCCAAGACTAGATGAATTATTTTTAATAATACAAAAGCGTTTCTCATAGTTCTAGAGACGCCGAAGGCACCAGAGACATCTATCAACACTGGAGACATCACCAATGACCAACAGTAGTGGAGACATAGGCCAGTGAGTACCAAGTTGAAGAAATGGAGATAGTGCAGAAGAGGAAAATTGGTCACAGCACGCCCAAGGCAGGCAAGGAGACATTTTGAAGGGGTGCTGGATAGTAACGATGTGTGGGCTGGTGGCTTTTCAGGTGGTACTGTGCAACAGCATCACCAGGGCCTGGTAGAGTTCAGATTGCTGCTCTCACTGATTCTATAGGTCCAGCCCGGTAGCTCAAGAACATGCACTTGAGGCCAGGGAGATGGCTCAGTGGTTAAAGGAGCTTGCTTGCAAAGCCTGTCACTTCAGTTCAATTCCCCAGTACCAACGTAAAGCCAGATAGGTGATCGCTCGCAGTGGCAAGGGAACCCTGCATGTACACACACACACACACACACACACACACACACACACACACACACACACACACTTAGCGTAAGAACGGAGAGCCGCTGTGATACTACAAAGAACGAAAGGATGTGAGAGATGTAATTATTTACTCTTGAGTAAGAAGTCAATATGTTCCTCGGAAAAGGGTAAGATGAAAGTATTAAAAGTAGTTTAGGGGGCTGGAGAGATGGCTCAATGGTTAAGGCACTTGCCCCTAGTGCCTAAGGCCCCAGGTTCAATTCCCCAGTACCCACATAAGACAGACGCACAGATGGTGGCCCTGGTGCTATTTCTCTGCTTGAAAATAAATAACTTAAAATAATGAAAAAAAAAGTAGTTTAGGTAGTTATGAAGGAGTTAAGAGTGTGGGGCAGGACCGTAGGAAAGCCTAAGCTCCACTACTTTTTTTTGTTTTGTTTTTTCATGGTAGGGTCTCATGCTAGTCCAGGCTGACCTGGAATCATGTAGCCTCAGGGTGGCCTTGAACTCACGGCAATTCTCCTACCTCTGCCTCTGGAATGTTGAGATTAAAGGCGTGCGCCACCACGCCCGGCTTCCACTACCTTTTAAAATATTTGCACGTAGAGGGGAGACAGAACGGCACACGGGGCCTCTAGCCCGTGCAAACAATCGCCATGTTGTGCATCTCTCTTTATGTGTGTATTGGGGAATCAAACCCAGGCCGTTAGGCTTTGTAGGAAAGTGCCTTAACCAATGAGCCATCACTCCAGTTCCATAACACGCTCCATTTTCATTGGCAAGATTGCAGGAGAGTAGCTTCAAATCTCTCTGTAAAGCTGGCTGCTCCCTCTAAGCTCTGCTTTCTTGGTTCCTGTCATTAGCTTTCAACCACCACCCACTGCTGTAGAAATATGCAGAGTATCTATTAACAAGGAGTGGGGCACACCTCACTCCCTAGGGCAGGCCATTATCAGTCCATAGGAACAGGGGGGGAGGGAGGGGGAGAGAGAGGGAGAGAGAGTGGGTGCACTAGGGCCTCTAGCCACTGCTTACTCCAGATGCACGCTTCACTTCTTGCATCTGACTTTATGTGGGTGCTGAGGGAATCGAACCTGGGTCCCATGGACTTTGAAGGTGAGTGCCTAAGCCGCTGAGCTCTCCAACCCCCAAACTTTCGAGATTGGGGTAGAGTGGGGTCCCCACCAAAGACAGTCAAATACAAATTGTTTCTTATGCTTGGGGGCTAGATGTGTTTCAGATTTTGGAATATTTGCATACTATAAATTATAAATAAATCTTGAAAATGAGGCCCTTAAAAGAAATGTAGCACTGGGAACTGAGCCCAGACCTCATACATTCCATACAGTGCTCTACTAAAGAGCTATACCCTTGGGCCCTGACAAGCAGAGTGCTTGTATTTTGACAGGTCATGTGAAGTCAGGGTGCAAGTGTCCAGTTGCATTGCCACACTGGCACTCAGGTAGTTTTGGATTAGGGATGCTCATCCTGTTCAAAATTCCTTGAGAGCTTCTCCAGGCTTTGGACAGGGCTTGGCAAGAGACCAGAACTTTAGATTTATTGAAAAAAAATTTTTTTTTGGCTCAGGCAAATCTTATAGTGGAGCTTATTTCCAACTTAAACCTCCCCAGTTCCCAGTGAGGTTGGTACAAAGCCAAGTTTGGAGTCATTGTGAACTCATGTGTGCATGCATCTAGCTATCATGTCTTATTCCTCAGTCTTGTGGCTAGTTGAGGCTTACCACTATGCCTTGAGATATGCAAGAGCACCTACTTTACCCATTGAGAAAGAGTCTCACCTTTGTTATCCAAGCTGGCCAGAACATTTGAGAATTTGGCCACAATTATCTTGCCTCAATCTCTGAAGAAGTTGTACCCACTGGGCCAAGCCAAAAATTTTAATTAAACTATTAGAAAAATTTTATCATAGAACATCAATATTTTCTGAATAGGTGAAAGCTTTTATATTACATTTTATTTTGCAAGAAAATAAATTATACAACTTAAAAAATAAAATCCAAAAATTAAGCTGTTCAAAATATTTCAGCATACTGCATACAGAAACTGCTACCCTTGAAGATTGTACAGCATTGCCATTTCAGTGTGTAGTGGTACACACTCAACGGTGTGTAGACTGTGAGGACAGATAACATTGTAGGAACTCAAACCTGTTCAACACTCCAGGCCAGAGTGTGGATGACAGGAAAGCTCTTCTGTAATGTTCATTTCACAACCATGACTTTGGAAGAATTTATGACAGCACCCCAGTCATTTAAATGAAAATAGAAAAACCAGCTTGTTTATGATAGTAAATCTTTATGAGAAACTAGAATCTTTCACCCAAATTGAAAATTTTAAATATTCCCTTGGAGCAGGGCTAATGATACCTATTGCAAATAATGGAAAATAAATTTTAATATTTATATTAAATTTAATTAAAAGTAAAAGAACAGCAGAATTTTATTTTGACATTTTAAGACATTTCTGCACAAAGAGCAAGAGATTTGAATGAACAGGTTGATAAACTCATGGATCCTTCCAATAAACATAAAAATTGGAAGACTTCAGAATTTAATTCAAGATCCTTATTAAGTTACTGAAACAATGATGGTCTAATATTTATCTACCTGTATCACATGTTCTGTATTTTGTTTTGTGTCTGCTTGCTCTGGCCATGAGGTGGTACAAAGGTAACATTTTCAGATGATCATCTATGTTAGGTGGTGAGTGTGCAGATGTGAATCCACCACTGAGGCCACTCCTGACACACTGCTCCTTAAATGCTTGGGCCAGGCGGATCTTTCTTTCCCTGGAACTGTGTGACATTTCAGCCCTGCTCAGATGGCACTAATTTTAAGTGCACAGGAGATAAAAGAGATCCAATGAGGAATGAAAAATCCGCTTCTGTACCTTTAGTAAATTCCTGCTAAGATATTTTTTCAGATTCTTCTTTTTTAATCAGCAAATCTATTGTCAAAACATAGTTAAAGAAAATTTCAACAATGGTATAGGCACCTTGTCAACTAAATGGTTTTGATAAACACCAAAATAAACTTTTGTGTGTGTGTGTACGTATATTAAAAAAGATGAACACCGTTGCATCTATTTACTGCTGTTCATTCCCCAAAATACAGTTAGGACATAATTAGCTATTAAAAATTTATAAAAATTTAATAGAAAACTTTGCTATGGACTTAGTGTTACCCACTTTGCATTAAATTTGCCTTTAAAAATCAAAACATCATGGCTCTCATTCTTAAATGACCAAAAAAATTAAGAAATCTTGAAGCTCTGAGAAAAACAAAAAGATGGTTCAAAATGACAAATTGTCAGCATTAAGGAATAGCTGATGATTTTCCTTCCACTGTTTCCTCTTTTGGCATTCTTATGTTGGGATAAGCAAATATGCCAAAACCAGACTACTGGTAAATAGAAGGGTCAGTTATCACGAGAGTTCTTTTAAACTTCAGATGCAGCCTGGTTAGCAGCCATCTACTTAGAAAAAATAAGGAGTACTGAGTTAACTGCTCACAGTGTTTGTTCTAATAATTGCTTAAGAGCCGGTGTACAACTTTAAATTATAAACAAAATTCCAATTTCCTATGAGTTTCAGAGCAACACCTTCTTTCCAGCAGGGAGCTCACAAAGCTTCTTGGACTTGGGCTAAGATAGGTTCCACAAATGCTCTGAAAAGCACGCTGCTGTAATATAATACTGCATGTGTTTCCACACTCCATTTTCTACTACCTTCAAAACCATACAATTACTTAACACCAAAAAGATATAAAATAATTTCCAAGAAAAGATGAAACGTGCACCACAAAGAATTAAAATCCATGTTGAGCCATTTTTTTCCTGATAGAGAGAATGAATTTTTCTCTTTCAGCTGTTCAAGTTCTAGAATTTCCACTGCTCTGGGTATTCATTCAATGCCAGCAACTAATAAGTTGCTGCTTTGGACTGAGAGGAACAAGGTAAATGTTGCCTTCTGAACATTTAAAAAATGCTTATTTTTAAAATATATAAATATATATGTACATATTTGGCAAGTTTACTGCTCACGTTTAGAGTCGTAACAACTCTGCTTATGCTTTTCAGGTCTGTTATAGTTTCTCCCTCCCTCCTAAATGACTGATAATTTTTAATGTTTAAGGAGACTGTCATTCTTTCCAGAAACCTGAGGCTATGAACACCCAAACAGTCCTATGCTACAGACTGAGATCAGTGCCATAGCATTCTTCTACCAGAGAGAAGATGTCTGCTTTCTTTTCAAGCAATGTTGACATGGCACATAAACCTTAGCTGTAGAAGGACTGAATGTGTTAGTGAACACACCTAATGTTTGCTTGGCTGTTCTGACTCTGCAACCATGACCTACCTTATATACATTTTTTTCAACAGCTGAAGCAACAATAGAAATTTTACTTTTTCAAAACAGGTTCTCCATCCATGTTTCAAAAAAAAAAAATCTCATTATTATTTAACAACAAACAGCTAAGAGGCAGCTGCTTAGTGAAAAATCAAGATTTGTAAGGTGGTAAGATTTAATACCATTTTTAGGTTACCATTAAAATCCAGCTATTAAACAGAAAGCAGTGTCTTAACAAACAACTTGATACTGTAAAATACTTAATCATCTCACCTTCATCTGCCCTCTCCCAATGTGGTGTTAACAACTTCCGTCTTTTCATCAAAAGAAGCCAAGTGTTACTTCTAGTTTTAATTTCATTTTTTCCAATGAAAGATAATAGCATTTTTTTCAGTGCATGAATATCTGAATATCCTTCCTTGTGCAAGTACATTTTTTTTCCCAGAGAAAAAAAAAGCAACAATAACCTCCCCCCTCCCAACTGTATTTCTTTGTGGGTAAAAATTGAATTGGCTTTAGAAAAGTTCATAATGGACTCTTCATGAATGCATTTTCTCCACAAAACAACATGCTGTAAAGAGTGTGCAACATGAAGGAAATGCCATCATGCTAACTACTGTGACTGGGAAATGTAGTCGTTTGTAAGGTAAGGCAGAGTTTAGTATGTATGTGGTCAAAGTCCAAGTAAACCTTTCTCCAGCTCACACACTCCAAACCCTGGGCTCACACTACGCCATGTAGATGAACGTATTGATGTCAGACTCATCTCTCCTGATGTACTTGTGCTCTATCAGCCACTCAATTTGCTCCTTGATCATTTTCTTTTGTGGCAGGAACATGTTTTTCAAAATTTCTACTAATTCAGTCTGCAGCTGAGCATTACTAATTTTCTTTCTCATTTTCATTATTTGTATAATTGCTTCCTAGAAGAAAAAAGTAAAAATATTAATATATCAAATAGTTTAAGTAAAGCAAAACTATATGACTATGTATCATCCTTTATCTAGCAGCTACCAAATGCTAAGCAATTGTTAGGGATTAATATTTTTCACATAGGTCTGTTTTATTGAGAAACATGCAGACATGTTTCGTATGTGGCCCTTGACCTACGATACAAAAGCTAGAGAATCCTGTTAGTTTGTAATAGTCATTGTTTTTATGTTCAGAAGCTACCAATGGTCACTGTAACTGTATAATATATACTTAGTCCAATGCTTAGTTGCTGAGGTCCATTTAATAAATGGGCAGAGTCAAAAGGAGACACAACTTAAAGCCAAGACTCTATCCAGCCAATAGCTCAGAATCTCCAAACCACTAAAAGTACCAGAGCCATTCAGTTTTGAAATTCCAGTAAAATGAAAATTGGCTCTTTTTTTTAAATAAATAGGTTGAATTACTTACATAATTTAAAATTTATAAGAAGCTTGAAGATTTTTTAAAAAGAGGCTTTCCCAAATTTAGATAGTCTATTTTAGTATTACAAACCTGGGTTCTTAATATTCTTAATTGAACTATTCCTTCATTTTCTTCTTCTCTCATTCTTTCTGTAGTGAGTTGCAAGCGTCCAATTAAGTTGATTTTACCCCTTTTCTGAACTTTAGCATTTTTTCTGTAAAAGACATGAAAGGGTAAAACATATAGCAACAATGTCTGAGAAAAGGTCTCAAAAACATTACAAAAATTAATGTTTATAACTGAGAGACATGTTTGGTGTGGGGATGGTCCATGTATATAATCCCAGCCCTTGTAAAGTTAAAGGAGGAAGACCCTAAGTCCAAGGCCAGCCTGGACTTCTCAGTGCCATCCTGTCTTAAAGAAAATATTCAGATTCCTTCAAACACAACATACCTTCTGTTGACAAGTGACAACATTCTTTGTAATAACGATATAATGTATATTATCAGGAAAATTAAAGCTGTATGATTATTCAATACTAATTGCATTGGCAGGGAAAAAAAGCTTTACCTGATTAAAGGTACTTTAGAGTGCCCTGGGCTCACAGTAGCTTTTGGTTCCTAATGTTTTTGATAAAAGCAAGATGGCATGAACCCATACTGATGATATATATTGTTTTTCATAAGGAAAATACTTATTTTACTAGAAACAAAGCACAAAATTCCAACATGGCATTTTTAAATTTAAATCAACCAACATAAACCTTACATTAAACTGAATTCCTGGTTCACTGAGAAGAGGGTACCTTCTGTAAAGTCTTTGGGTGAGTTGACTTGAGGTTCGTATAACAAAACTTGCCGCTTGAGCTTGGGAAAAGCTACTAAAGACTAAGAAGAACAGAAAGACAAAGAATTAGCATTTATCAGCAGTATGATAAATGCTAATCATATCAAATCCCAATGCATGAACAAAGAATTCCAGACACAAATTCACAGTTCAAAGTATTATGTAGTAAATACATAGTGGAGAGCAAGAAGTAAAGAGCAGGCTAGAGGAAGCAATAGATGCTCTTTATATAAAGTAAGAAAAAGAAATTTAGAATGGTCACATGGGGCCATAGGAAATACCACATGCCACTTAAATACCAGGTTTTCCTCCATCAAAAATTATTCCAAAACTTATAATAATAAACTTATAGTGAAGGGGCAAGAAGCGCATGAGTATTTTGCAAATCATCTGAAGAACTGTATTTTCTGTATTATAAAAATTTGAACATACTTTTAGAATAAAAAATGTAAACTGGCCATGGTGGTGCATGCCTTTAATCCCAGTATGAGGTAGGATGATCACTGTGAGTTTGAGGCCAGCCTGGGAACTATAGAATGAGCTCCAGGTTAGCCTCGGCTAGAGTGAGACCCTACCTGGGCACCCCCCCCAAAAAAAACCAGAAGAACATTAAATGTAGTGATCTTGGTTAGCCTGGGACAGAAAACTGCCTCCAAAAAAAAACACCCCCCCCAAAAAAAATAAACAAAAAACCCAAAATAAAATGAAACCAAAAAAAGCCACCTTAAATATCTTTGGTTAGACTCCTTACAATAACATTTTAATAAAATCTCAATCTCTTTTTGTATGGTAATTTTCCAATTTTCAACTGCTTTTCTCCCCCCCCCCCACCAAAGTAAGGTAGGATCTCACTTTTGCCCAGGTTGACCTGGAACTCACTCTATAGTCCCAGGCTGGCTTCAAACTCATAGAGAGTCTCCTACCTCTGCCTCCCAAGTGCTGGGATTAAAGGCACAAGCCACCATGCCTGGCTTTCTCTTTTTAAATACGTTATTGGTGTAGTTTTCTTGGGTAAGTCATTTTGAGAGTTCCATTATTCACAGATTGACAGGGGAATGCAGGGTGTCTGCTGTGTATAAAGCCCTGGATTTAATTCCCAGCACAATCAAAAATCCAATTATCACAAGCTAGTCACCTATTTCTTAGCTAGTTGATAGGACACAAGTTTAAAACCAAAATAAAACAAACCCATAAAGTCCTTCGAAGTTCAGCATCAGGAAGTTCAGTTGCAAGTTTGAGATTTTCAAAGCTGATTTTCTCTCTAGGTCTTTGGTTCCATGCAAACAACACAGCCAGTTGAAATGTGGTGACCTCCAGATCATATTGGCCTACTTCATTCTTAAATGTTATCTAGAACAGATACAACAGAATTTGTGATGCCTACTACCCATCACCTGACTAATATGTAACATTCTTTTAAAAAATTTTGTTTGCTTGTGCCTGTGTGCACTCTTCTGTGCCAATGTGTGGTTGGACCCACCAAGATATCTTGCTGCTACAAGTGACTACCAGAGGCTTGTGTTGCTTTCTGCATCTGGCTTACGTGGTTATGTGGGAATTGAAGTGAGGCCAGCAGGCTTTGCAAGCAAATACCTTTAATCATTGACTTCATCATCTTCCCAGTTGCTATGGTATGTAAAATTCTTTGTGAATAAGACTACTAGCAGTCTTCTAAGACCCTATTCTTCATTTCTTTCAAGGTAATAAAACTTCCAGGAGACATTAACAATTTCAGATTGCTCTGTAGCAAACTGGTGATGTGCCTGCAATTCTGCTCAATGCATTACAAGAAGAAATGCCTGGGGAGATAGTGAAGTGGCTCCGGAGGTAGGAGTACCTGCTTTGCAACTACAAGGATCCAGCATCCTCATAGTAAGCTGGGTGTGGCCACTCATGTCTGTAACCTCAGGGTGTGTGTGGGAGGGGAAGTGGGGCAGAAACAGGAGGACTGGTGTGTAAACATGCATGCATATATACCAGAAAATGAGGGGGAAAGAAAAAAAAGAGCAATAAAAAGTTGCTCTTAAAGGAAAGTTCACCTTCTCCTTTCTTGCAGCAAGACACAGTGAAGGAGCATACTGGATTCTAAACAAGGGCAATACAGTCAAGTATGATAATATAACTTGAAGACTTTATTTCTGAAAACTTTTTACTGTGCAAATCTTTATATGTAAGAGGCAAAATAACTTTTATTAAACTTTTTTTTTGAGGACTTCTACTAGTACTCAAGTTAATAGCCCATGCGACACAATATTTACTTACAATTCCATTTGACATGAGATGATGCCAATGTAATTTTCTACCACTATGATTTTTTTTGTAAAATTCTTCTACTTCGGGTATCAAATCCTCCAGTTCAGTAGGAAGTGAGACAAAGACTTTTTCGGAGCTTCTAGACCAAGCACCCGCATTCAGAATTTTTATATTAACGGAATCGGCTTATGTAAAACAAAACAAAACCAGAAAATATAAAGTGTAAATGATCTTGGTAGTAGATAAAATGTGAAATTAATACAGGTTAAATTTGGTGAAAAGTAAGACTGATCATTTTGTTAAAAGGTCTTTTTTTCTTTCAAATTAAGTATCGACAAATCTAACATTCTTCTTTGAAAAGTGTCTCTAAGGAATCTTTGAATTTATTACAACTGACATTTTTATTACTGGAAAACAAAGATTTTAAAAAAATTTTGAAAATGTTCACTTATAAAATACCTGGTAAAGCCAACTTATTATTTTTGTGCATTTCCTTAAAAGCTTGGTTCAAATCTTCAGATACTTTTATGTCCTGAAACATTCGAGCAAGCTTATTTACATAATCTGCCGGCATACCAACTTCCTATAAAAATCAAAGAGAGAAGAGATAATAGATATGTAATCTGGTATACTACTAAGAAAAAAAAATTAACAAAAAATTTTCTGATTAAGCGCAGTGCCTTATACATGCTAGGTAAATGCTCTACCACAGAGCTACATCCCCAGGCCCATCTAAGATACTTTAATAAATTCCTTCCTTCTCTTTGTAGAATATATTTTTAATGTTTTTATTAGAATATTTGCAGTCTGATATTTATTGAATTAGTCTTATAGACCAAGTAGGATTATTCAGATTGTGATCATTACAGTACATCCAAGTATTAAAATTCTTAATAAAAAAGAAAAAGCAAAAAATTCACTTTATTAGTTATTACTGTAATTAATAAACTCGATCCTATATTCTTATAAAATGAGTCCTATTTCTTTGACATTATACCAAAATGTACTACTTAAGCACACATATGAAATCATGCGCTGTATCAGAAAACCAATATTAAAAATTTTTTACTTACTCTTAGCCATTCTACCATATTTTCTTCAATTTCACTATCAGCAGAGATGTCTAATATGAGACGTCGGGTCAAATGAGCTTTGTGGTATCTCATAAAAACATCTTTGTTTTGAACATATTTAAGTACCAAAAGCTGCACAGAAAACAAACACTTTCAGTTTATATATACTCTTAGCCATTTCTCTCATTTTAACCTTTCCATATCTCCTAAGTGTTAAAAGTCAAAAGTTTATATATGCATGAACTCACCTCTTACGCCACCACCACAAAACAGTCTTGACACACTACTTCAAGTTAACGAAATTTGATACTTTCACCAAATGATCTTTTAGTTCCGACCAATACGAATTTTCAGGTTTTACAGAAGTGTGACAATACTTTACAGTATTTTTCCCAACTTTCTTTTCTTTTTTCTATAACTATCTCCTTGGGCTTTTTTTGTTTGTTTGTTTGTTTTTTCCAGGTAGGGTCTCACTCTAGCCCAGGCTGACCTGGAATTCACTGTGTAGTCTCAGGGTGGCCTTGAACTCATGGTGATCCTCCTACCTCTGCCTCCTGAGTGCTGGGATTAAAGGTGTGCGCCACTATGCCCGGCTGCTCTTAAGGGTTTTTTTTTAAAATAAATATTTTATTTATTTGAGAAAGAGAGAGAGAGAGACAGAGAGAGAGAGAGAGAGAGAGAGAGAGAGAGAGAGAGAGAGAGAGAGAGACAGAGAGACAGAGAGAGAGAGAGGGCGTGCCAGGACCTCCGCCACAGCAAATGAACTCCAGACACATGTGCCCTCTTGTGCATCTGGCTGTATATGGGCACTGGGGAATCGAACTCTGGTCCTTCTGCATTGCAGGCAAACGCCTTAACCACTAAGCCATCTCTTCAGCCCCTCCTTGGGCTTTTTAAAAAAAAATTACATTTATTTGAGAGAGAGACAAACAGAGGGTAAAAATATGGGCACACCAGAGCCTTCTGTCAATACAAATGAACTCCAGGCGCATGTGTCATTCTGCGTATCTGGCTTTACATGGGTATTGGGGACTCAAACTCAGTTTGTTAGGCTTTATAGGCAAGCACCTTATCAACCTCTGAGCCATCTCTCCAGTCCCTGTATTTTGGATTTTTCAAAAAAAAAAAAAAAAAATTGCATAAAGATTATTCTTCCTAGAGGCAAGGAGAAACTGAGTACAATTCGCCATTACCCACATAAGACCAGATGCACAAAGTGGTGCATGCACTTGGAGTTCACATGCATCTCTCTTCTCTCTCTGCTTGCAAATGAATAAATAAAAATATTTAAAAAGGAAGGGGGGTAGAGAAATGGCTACGTGGTTAAGGCACTTGTCTGCAAAGACCCAGGTTTGATTCCCCATTCTCTCTCTCTCTCTCTCTCTCTCTCTCTCTCTCTCTCTCTCTCTCTCTCTCTCTGTCTTACTCTGCTTGCAAATAAGTAAATTTTAAAAATATTTAAAAAATAATCCAAAATACACATACACACACACACAAAAAAAAAAAAAAACCCCAACAAAGAACTTACCACTTCTTTAAGCTTTGCTTCAATCTCTTCGGAGGTTAGCTTTTTGCTTAATGGGGTTTTCCTCAGCAACATGTCACAGTAATTGGCAAGCAACTCAGGGCATTTTGATTCAGGTTGAGTTTTCAATCCCACTCTAGAAAACAAAAGCAGCTGATGAAAAATGGTAGCTATTGCCAGCGTTTCTCTTTCTAACCCCATGTTTCACAGTAATGAACAATACAGAAGAATTCTTATGCTGATTCAACTAGTGATCAGGGCTGACACTGATGTAAACAATCTGAGTAGGATGATAACCAAATTTAGTGAAGCACTCCCAGACGGTTTCTGGCGCCAACTCTAAACATACAAGAATCCCAGGATGAAGAACCTCCTTCAGTTTTCCTTCTGGTGCCTATTTGTCTCACTAATGCAGGCCTGGTCAATGACCTTTAAAAGATTTTATTCAGATGCCTGCTAAAATAACCATCTAAATGCTTAAGATATTTATGAATCAACATTGACATCTCTTCATTATCCATTAATAAAAACTATACAGAGCCTGGGAAGATGGCTGGGATGATGGCTCTTGCTTTGCAAAGCCTGCCAGCCTCTGTTTGATTCCCCAGTACCCACGTATAGCCAGATGCATCAAGTGATTCCTGCATGCATCTAGAATTCATTTGCAATCATAAGAGGCCCTGGTGCTGGGTGTGGTGGCGCACGCCTTTAATCCCAGCACTCGGGAGGCAGAGATAGGAGGATCGCCTTGAGTTCAAGGCCACCCTGAAACTATATAGTGAATTCCAGGTCAGCCTGGACTAGAGCGAGACCCTACCTCGAAAAAACAAACTACTTTAATGTGGAGTTGGAGGACATATTAATCCCAGAGTGAGAAAGTATAGAGACAAAAGAGGTGGCAGAAAGCATGTAAGAGCTAATAGAAGCAAAGAAGTGCTTACAATGCTGTATCCAGACACAAGTGTCCTTTATATTCATGACCTCACAGTGGCTGACACTACCTACACAAGACCTGCATAATGGGGGGAGGATGATGGCCTCCAAATAGAAAGAAGGGATTCAGTGGAAGGAGGGCTGGGAGGAGGAAAATCGAGGGCGGTGAGAGGGGATTATGATCATGGTATATCGTCTAGATTTATAGAAGTTGTCAACAAATAATTTTAAAAAGAAAATAAAGAGAAATTTCAGCAATCCCAATTTCTGGAAAACTATCTTATAAACACAGGTTCACACATACAGAACGACAAGTACCCAATATTATTTCTCTGTAATAACAATATTAGCAAGATACTAGAAGCCAATGGTGGTGCATACCATTAGTCCCAGCACTCAGAAGACAAAGGCAAAGGTAGGAGGATTGCTGTTGAGTTCCAAGTCAGCCTGAGCTAGAGTGAGACCCCACCTCAATCTACAGTTTTTTTTTTTTTTTTCGAGGTAGGGTCTTGTTCACTATGTAGTCTCAGGGTGGCCTTGAACTCATGGCAATCCTCCTACCTCTGCCTCACGAGTGCTGGGATTAAAGACGTGTGCCACCACGCCTGGCTTTTACAGTTTATTTATTTGCTGAATTGAGGAATAGATGCTTTTGCTGCTGCAAATGTACTCCAGGTGCATGGACCACTTTGTGTGCCTGGCTTTTTGTGTTAACTTGGGAACTGAACCTGGGCAGACAGGCAGACTATTTCTTTTAATGTATGTTCCAAAAATAATTGTAAGAAGACACCCACTTACTAATCAAATAGTCAAGAGTGGGCTGGTAATATATGTTTCAAAGTTAATTTGTTGATTTTGGATGCTGTAATGTTGATTTGGCTTGTAGAAAATATACACTAAAGTATTTGTGATCACAACTTACTCTTGAATGATTCTTGAATTGCATTTGAAGAGAAATGAAATGGGTAACAGTCATGATTATGCACATATACTTAACAACTTAAAAGAACCACATCTTACTCAGGAGGCAAAGGTAGGAGAATTGCTGTGAGTTAGAGGCCAGCTTGAGACTACATATTGAATTCTAGGTAAGCCTGGGCTAGCTAGAGTCAGACCCTACTTCAAAGAAACTAAAAATAAATAAAAATTTAAAAAATTCTTTTAATTAATTATTTGCAAGGGGGTTGAAAATGAGAATTATATATATTTTTTCCTGGTTTTTCGAGGTAGGGTCTCGCTCTAGTCCAGGCTGACCTGGAATTCACTGTGTAGTCTCAGGGTGGCCTTGAACTCACAGCAATCCTCCTACCTCTGCCTCCCAAGTGCTGGGATTAAAGGTATGTGCCACCATGCCTGGATCTTCTAAGTTTTTTATAAACAAAAATGTGCCCTTTTTGTGTCTGGCTTGCATGGATACCTTGAGAATTGAACCTAGGCAGGCAGGCTCAGCAAGCAAGCACCTTTAATCTCTGAGCCATCTCTCCAGTCACTGAACATCTTTAGTGACTAATAAAGGAAAAATAAACAAAGACTAAATTATTATGAACAAAAAATGTGCTTTTTACTTTGAAAATGAAGGTGAATAAAAATTACAGTATGAAGAGCCAAAGGCTCATAAATCCTAATAATAAACCTAGCCAGGTATATAATCTTAGCACTTGAAGGTCAGACTGGGCTATGTAGAGAGGTCCTATATTCTGTCTCAAAAATTAAAAAACAACCTAAGAGCTAGAGAAATGGTTCAATTCCCCAGTACCCATGTAAAGCCCGATGTGCAAAGGGCTGAGGCATCTAGAGTTTGTTTGCAGTGGCTAGACCTGGTGCATCCATTCTCTGCCTCCCTCTCTCTCTCTCTCTCTCTCTCTCTCTCTCTCTCTCCTCTCTCTCTCCTCTCTCTCTCTCTCTCTCTCTGCTTGCAAATAACAAAACAAAACAACAACAACAAAAAAACCCAAAACAAAAATTCCTATCTTAATAGGGAAATTGCAGACCTGGTGACGTGTAGAATAGCCTCAAATTGAAATATTTTTAAAATAGTTGTTAAAAGCTTACCCTTTCTGCTTCAAAGGTAACTCAAGTTTAAATATGGTAGCATCATTAACAACTGCTTTATATGCCTGCAAAAATAATTTGAAATAAAATGAGCATTATTTTTTAATATTTAAAACATGTTGATAAACATATATAGTCAAAAGCACATAAAATATAAATTAGGGGTTTCTCTTTGTTTACTTTTTGTGTTGCTAAGGACTGTACTTGAGGTTCTGAACTCTTACTGAATTATATCTCAGGCCAAGCTTTCATTTTTTAAAAGTATTTATTGACAACTTCCATTTCATTTTTAGTGGTCTGCCTAGACTGAGGGAATGCATTGGTCAAAGAATTTAGCAGTTTATAATTAACAATATTCAAGAAAAGTCTAATGCTCTCTGACAGCCAGTCATTTCTTTTACATAGTTTCTTTTCCTTTTACATTTTTAAAAAAATTATTTTGAGGGGTGAGAAAGATAAAACATTGTCCCTTTTAGCAGGAAATTCTCTTACCAATTTTTCCATCTATTTTCCTCAAATTAAAGATCTAGAGAAAGACCCCAAAACTGTTGTAACATTATGATCATACATTAGGCCTCTTTGCCTCTTCTCATTCCTACATTAGTCCTTTCCCTTCTCTTCCTTTTCTGTAGCCTCTGCCTAAAAAGCATGTTACTTTTCATATACTAAAATCAGTGCAGAGCTTAGCCTACCTTCAGGTAATGAACATGGATAACTCTCAGTCCCTTTATGCTAAACTCCAAGGGAATTATCTAATTCACCATCTTTTTTTTCAAAGTAGAGCCTCACTGTAGCCCAGGCTAACCTGGAGCTCACTCTGTAGTCCCAGGCTGGACTCAAACTCACAGATCCTCCTACCTGTGCCCCTCAAGTTAAGACTACAGCTGTGCACCTCCAAGCCCGGCTATGCTCATTATCTTTATGTTATGCTAGAGAGAATGGGAACACATGCCATGTAAATGCTGCTATGCAAGTGTTTCCCTGGGAAACCAAGGTAAATGCAAGCCTATCACTCAGAATTAGCGCTGCTGGGATGACTTGTGGAAGGAGGTGGTGTCACATGAAATTCCAAGGGAGGTACATTGAGAGATGGGACAAGGAAAGGGAATTTAGTCATCAGTAATATTCAAAAGCAGCAGAATGTTCTTGAAAAAATGAAAAAGGGAGCAACTTTCTGGCTAAATTCTAGGTTTCAAAGATAGCCACTTTTTACAAAAGCATATTCTAATCCAATATAATAAATACAGCTGTTGTCCAGTTGTGAAACTTTTCCATTTTTAATGTAACTACTAATTGAAAATAAATTATAACAATGCCTTTAGCACAAGATGCCAGCTAAATCAATATATACCTTATCTCTTGCAGTAAGAAATCGAGGATCATCTTGAAAAGCTTCTTTGACGAGTTTACTAAATCTATTAAATAGTGTGAGTAACTGCTCAACATATTTCTCGGAGTCCTGGAAACAAAATGTTTTGCATTTCAGTTTTTGAAAGGAAAATATAAAAATTGTGAGATAAATACAAATTTAATAGAAGTCTAGTTTTAAAATTTGGAAAACAGACTAATTAGAGGAGGAAGGGATATGATGGGGGGTAGACTTGAGAGGGTGAAAGTGGAGGTGGGAGGGAATTATCATGGTTTATTGTCTATAATTATGGAAGCTGTCAATAAAGTTTTAAAAGAAAATTGAAAGGTGGTTTTCCAATATTGCTGTTTCAATTATTTAAATAATCTCACATTTAAAAAACAATTCTAATGAATGTCAATCACTGCCATTGAAAAAACTTACAGTAGTAATAGTTTCAGCAGCAGCTACCATATCTGCCAGGCCAGCACTAATGATATGCTCCTCCAAGTCTTTCAACATCGGCTCGATCCCATTAGGAACTTTGTCCATCAATGAAAACATTAAATGTAACTCTGAAAGAATAGAACACATGCAATTATTTTAATCACTAGAATTAACTTTCTCTCAGATTTACATCTGTAGTAGTAAGAGTCTGGATAAATAGGAGTTGGAAGCTAAAAATATTAGTTATATTCTATGGGTGTAAGTAATGAAGGAGTTGGTCTACCTCCTCAGTTTGTGAACTCTTTCTTTTTATGGCCTGGAGAAATGGCTCAGCTATGAAAGGCACTTGTTTACAAAGACTACTCATCTGGGTTTGATTCCCCAGTACCCACAAAGTGGTGCATGCATCTGGAGTTTATTTGTCGAGGCAAGAGGCCCTGGCACACCCATTTTCTTTTTCTCTGTACCAAATTAATAAATAAAATCACACTGGTCAGGGTGGCGCATGCCTTTAATCCCAGCACTTGGAGGAAGAGGTAGGAGGGTCACTTTGAGTTTGGGGCCACACTGAGACTATGTAATAAATTCCAGGTCAGCCTGGCTAGAAGGAGACCCTAAATCAAACAAACAAAAAACTACTTCAAAGTACTAATTATCACTAAATAAATTCTGTAGCAGGAATTTCAACAGTGATCAGATATGTAGACTATCATATAGTAGACTGTCATATAAGGTTCAAATATTTCACTTTTACCAATAAGCAACATCCTTTATATTGTAATAATTAATCCTAAAGTGCCAATGAACTTAGATGAGGAGAGTTTAAGTTCATTCTCAGTTATGTGGCAAGCTCCAACCTAGCCTTGGAAATGAGACCCTGTTTCAAAAAAAAAAAAAAAAAAAAGCAAGAATCCATGAGCTTAATGAGTTGAACTTATATATCCTTTAAGCTAAGTGTGCTTGCTCACACCTATGATCTCAGCACCAGGGAGGCTGAGGTAGGAAGATTGCTATGAGTTCAAGGCTAGTCTTAACAGTGAGTTCCAGGTATCTTGAGGGAGACCCTGTGTCCAAATCCTTCGATCCTAGTACTCAGGAGACAGAGGTAGGGAGGAATGCTGTGAGTTAGAGAACATCCCGAGACTACAGAGTTCCAGGTTAGCCTGGGCTAGAGAGAGACCCTACCTGGAAAAAACAAGCAAACAAAAAAACTACTTTAAATTCAACTAGAGATAAAAGATTCACCACAAAATTCCACACAAAAGTCAAATACCAAGTTCCATACAATATTGCCCTTAAATAGCTAATTTTGAGAAAGAAAAATCTGCCCCCACTCGTATTAATATGTAAAGGAGAAAAATGCTTACAGTTTAGGTTTGAAAAACCACAGTATTTCTGTGTTAAATATTTTATCATTTTCTTTAAGCATATCTAGTTCATATCGTTGTACACAAGAATAACCTACATCCACCACGACTCAGGGAACTGAGCAGAAGAGGGGGCGGACAGATTGTGAGAGCCGTGGTAAGGGAGACTATCCAGAGGCATGGGCACCCCTCAGTAACAACACACTTGGGCCAGGAGAACTGGGCTGAATACTAGGCTATCCATGGTCCCCTGCCACAAGGACTGATCCAGACGACCCACGGAGGAGGATATCCAGCTGATTGGGCATGGGAAGGGGGGGGAATTGGGGATAACAACTCATTGTTGGCCCACTACATAATGTAACTCATTATGGACAATAAAAAAGAATAACCTAATAACTTATTAAGTGATTTGCATCAAAAATAACTCTAATAATTAAAATATGATGTCTTTATGTGATGTTTTACCTACTTTCAGTTTCATTTCGCTTGATCATGCCTTGGCATTCCGCTAAGATAGTCTCTTTAAATGAGGTCACCAGGGCATTTACACAGCATTCCATAAGCTGAAATACACCAAAAGTTAATCAAGGGCACTAATAAGACTTATAGCACAAATCTATTCCCATTCATGAAATAAAACTATATTGTTCAACAGGACAAAAAAGTATGTTAACAGACTTTACTTACCTTTAATATAGGATAGTAAAGATGGATGCTCTACACTACTTTACCAATTTTAATTTTCCTTTAAGGGTAAAGCTATAGAATTTAGGCTCTTTTTAATATTAAAGTCTCTGGAGAAGGGAGGAAAAATTAAAATATACAAAAATGGAAAAAAAAAAAAAAAAAAAAACAACAACAAAATTTGGTTAGTGACCAGATACAGAGAGAGCCTGTATTAGGTTCTAAAAGCATGAACACACTCAACAAACCATTATTGGATGCCTGTCCTAAGAGAACACCAAAGATGTTCTTAACGATAAAGACTAAGATGTAGCACTTGTTCTGGAAGACACTGCTGAGAGGCAAGGGGCCTTATCCTGCTCATCTACCCAATATCTAAAGTGTATTTCTTTTTCTTGTACTAAGATTGAACTGAGGGGCTGCACATATTAGGCAAGTACTCTACCAATGAGCTACGGTCCAAACCCTTTTTTCCTTCTTTTTTTTTTTGGGGGGGGGAGGTTTCGAGGTAGGGTCTCACTCTAGCTCAGGCTGACCTGGAATTCACTATGTAGTCTCAGGGTGGCCTCGAACTCACAGTGATCCTCCTACCTCTGCCTCCCGAGTGCTGGGATTAAAGGCGTGTGCCACCACGCCCAGCCAAACCCTTTTTTTCTTAAAGATAGGGTCTTGCAAAGTTGCTCAGGCTGTCCTAGAATTCACCCTATAGCCCAGGCAGTCTGGAAACTCACAATACTCCTGCCTCAACTTCCTGAGTGATTGCGATTATAGGCCTATGCTACAGGCCTGGATTAAACTGGGTCTGAAAAGAATAAGTAGTCCTAAAATGGACTGTGTATTCTAGGAATAATAAAAAAGGTGAACATTGCAGAGAAGAGGCAGAGAAGAGATAACGTGAAAAGGAAGGACAGATGATGAATGGAAATTGACGGCTGTGATTCTGTTATGTTGCCATCTAAGTCACTGTCACACAATGTGTGATGCTAATAGGCAGAGAGCAGAGAGTGGGGAGGCTGTTAAAATAATTCAAGTAAGTTGGCAAGGAGCAAAGGTTCCAGGAGCCCAACAGAAAAATACCCTTATAGGGGCAGAAATTTCCATTATCTGCTTCCTTGCTGTCTAGCAATTAAATATTGTTGTAGGGATCAAATAAAATAGTCTGTGTCTGTAATCCTAGCACTTAAGAGGCCAAGGCAGGGGGATTTTGAGTTTTAGACCAGCTTAGGATAGGTTATAGAAAGAGACCCTATCCTCCAAATAAAATGTTGTAAATTCCTCTTAGAATTAATATGCTATTGATAATCACAGAGTTTAAATTTAGGTAGAGATTCACTACACTGCTCCTCCTCCTTGCTGGGTGTGGTGGTACATGTCTGCAGTCTAAGGACTTGGGAGGCTCAAGCAGGAGGGTCTTGAATTCCAGGCAGCCTGGGCCACATAGCAAAACTGTCTACATAAAAAAACAGAAACAAAACCCGCCCCACCCCAATATTCTTACTTTTTGAAATTTTTATAAATTTCCTAGTAAGTTTCTTTTCTGAATGTCTCTGTTTAAGTTTCTAGGTGATTTCTATTCTGCAAAAATAATGCCCATGTGAAGTAGCTGACAAATTCTTGCCTTTCTTGCTGACGAACCTCACTCTATTCTGGCTCTGGAGTTTGTGTTCTGAGCACTCCTACCTTCAGCAGTGACAGCATAGTGACAGCAGGCACATCTAACAAACAGAAAGTGCAATTTAAATACACTTAGTCAATCTGTTTTCTATTTCAATGAAAACTCTCACTTGAACATTAATCTGTTGGTGATAGTCCAAACTTTTCAGGTTCCAAACATCTAAACCAGTACGGTTGAAAATATTGTGAAGTCAGCTTACTGACTGTGGCTATTTTTTAAAATGACAAAGAACAATAATGCAAAAAGAGATTACACCTTGTAACAATGACGGTTTCATAAAACTTTTGTTCAATAGATATACAAATAAAATTATGCATGTATACGTGTGTAAACATATATACTAAGCCACAATATAAAAAGATGTCTTGTTGTGTTTGACAATGAAGTTAAACTGACAAATAACGAACAAAGCTGCACGTAATTTGGCAACTGCGTCAAAGAAAGGCACCAGGAAAAGGTTGCTGAAGCAGTTACTAGATTGAGATTCAACAAATTATGCACTTCAGGCATTATGCTAAATGCTTTATATAGTATCTCATTTAACCAGCAAGGCAGCTTTGTGAAACAGCCATTTAATAAATGAAGACACAATGACTGGATTTATTGTGCATAAAAAGTCACGAATTGATATGGCTAAGAAGCTAAAAAATAAAATAAAATAAAATAAATGAAGACAAAGGCTGAGCCAGGCTTGATGCACGCCTGAGATCCCAGCATTTGTGAGGCGATGAAGAAGAATCAAGAGCTCACGGCCACCCTCAGCCAAATGGCAAATTCAAGGCCAGCACATGAGACAGTTGTCTTCCCTGTCCCCCCCCCCAAAGGCTTAGAATTACCAGCACATTTGCAAACACTGCACAATTAATTCATAAAGATTTGAGCTTTAATTTTGAGCCAAGAATGTGAATGGCCTCCAACTTTTCTTTCTACCAGGTAGAGCTTAGTAATGGCTATATGTTTACAAATGAATAAAATATGGTTCATACTTCCTATGGTCTTGTAATACAGTTAGGAATAAAATTATACAGCTAAAAAATGTACATTATTCATATGATCAGAGGCATATAAAAACTGTTAAATTTTAATGATAGGCAAAACTGTGGAAATAGATGCACCATCACCACGCTATTAACTTCACAAGGGCAGGGACTGCTTTGACCAAACTGTGCGGCCATGGCCTTGCAAACAGCTGGAGCTTGAGAACATGTCAAAGCAGACCACGGACGGCTAATAAATCTAATGTAGAAACAGTAGGCACTACTGGATTCAAATGAGAGAAACTCATGAAGATTAAAAACTTGTTACTTTATTACAAGTTTAAAGATTTTTTTTTTCTTTTTCTCTGAGGTAGGGCCTCACTTTGTCTAGGCTGACCCGGAACTCACTCTGCACTCTGTAGTCCCAGGCTAACCTCAAAGTCTCAGTGATCCTTATCTCTGCCTCCCCTTTTATCTGCTGGGATTAAAGGCATACGCCACCATGCTCTTTAGTGTGTGGTTTTTAGATCCTTTTAAGGATTTAGCAAAAGTAAAAATTACTAAGAAGAACCTAAAATGGGGGAAATGAATGAGTTAACAGAGAGGAATATTCCTTATTACAGAAACTCTTGCTGAGCATTAATAATAAAAACATATTAATTAGTAATATTTGTGTTTTTTGAGATAGAGCTTCACTATGTATTCCAGGTTGGCCTTGAAATCACTATCTCTTGACTTATGAGGTGTGCATGCCACCATGACCGGGTATTTGGAGTAGTATTAAGTTAGAAAAATAGGTTAGAGCTAAATTCTGAAAGGCCTTGAAAAATAAGGAAAGTATATAGTGATACTTTGATTTTTAAATAAAGAAGTTAAAGAATGAATGTAATGCTTTGAAATATTAGCTTAAGCTTATAAGAGAAATACAAACTATCAATAATAAGTATGCCCAGCCTCATTAATAATTTTTATTTGCAAACAAGGAGAGAGGAAGAGGCAGGGAAGTAGAGACTATATCATTAACTATTTTTTTCCTTTTCATTAATAACTTTTATTTTATTTTATTTTATTTTATTTTATTTATTTGAGAGAGAGAGACAGAGAGAATGGGCACGACAGGGCCTCCAGCCACTGCAAATGAACTCCAGACACATGCGCCCTCTTGTGTAACTGGCTTTACATGGGCACTGGGGAATCAAACTCAGGTCCTTCTGCATCACAGGCAAATGCCTTAACTGCTAAGCCATCTCTTCAGCCCCATTAATAACTTTTAAATGCATGAGAATTTTTTTAAATTTATGATTGGGAGACTGTTAATAATTAAGACATTATTATTTTTTTT
>PVHP010026499.1:0-24605 GCA_004024765.1 Zapus hudsonius | reverse complement strand
TTGAAACAGTCATTCCCTGCTATAATGTACCTGGTAGTTTCAAGTATGTACACTAGAGGACAGATTAACCCACTTTCTTAATTCAACGTAATATTTATGAATACCCTAATGTTTTAAAAGGGTGTGGAAAACACTAATGGATCTTCATGGTTTTACTTACATTATTTTATTTTATGTGCTTTACATAATAGATGTCTTCATCTCCCCAGGTGGATGTCCTTGAGATGATTAAAAGCAATTGCATAAAAGGAGCCAAAACAATCTCTTCAAGGCAAAGAATTACCTTCCCTGTAGCATATGTTCTAGAATAAAGGAGGGAGTATGTGTGGGGGCCTGGGGAATAAATGATTCCTTGCAGACAGTGACCTGATGTTCAAAAACTTCTCTGCTTAAAAGCTGAGGAATGATCTAACTTCCTAGAGTGGTAGCCCAATTGTCATACTCAGTAATCAACACTTTGTATTTGTGCAACCAAAACCAAAGATAGAAAGCACTGCCAATTGCCCAGAACATATTCTTTTCAGGAAATCATTATTTATGCAAAAACTGAATGACAATCAGTGCCAAAGGAATCACCTTCTCCTTACTGACATGTAGCCACCAAAAGAAGTAACCACCTGCCTGACAGATGGCAGCTCTTTAAGCATGTCATGCAGTAAAGTGTGCTAAGATCCTGGGTCAAAGGACACACTGGAAAGAATGTCTCAATGGAAGAGTCAGCCAGGAAGCTACAGGGCCAAATTCAAAGGGCACCAGTGAATATAAAGTAGATGGTAAATTTGTGAGGGTTTTTGTGCTTCTGCTTTTGTATGCTCAGAATAGCATACAAAAATATTAGCTGTGTGACCTTGGTCAATTCCTTAAAGACTCAATCAGATCCCTTATCCTCAGTTCTATACATTGAGGGCTTTGTGTTTTCAGACATCTCCAATATGGGGAGCACTGACCACACATGAGTGCTGATCAATAGGGCCAGTTGGAATGATAAGGATTTATATGTAAAATGAACACCAGGTTTGCAACATATATATTTCATCACATGTGCATACTGATTACACCTGGAAATGATACTCTAGGATATATTGTTTTTAACTTAGTTCTGTGACTGAAATTAATTGTAGCTTTTTATTGTGTCATTTGAATGTAGCTACATAAAAATTAAATCTGAATAAAATGCTCAAAGACCCTGTGAAGGGAATCCCTCATTTAAATTTCATCTGATATCTCAATTTGTTTAGGAAAGTTTGATGGGTTAATTTTTGTTGCTAACTTGATCTGGTTAGGAATCCATAGATGTTCCTCTTGGTTGGTTCTCTGAGGTTGCTTCTAGAAAGTATTGACTAAAGGAGGAAGTCCATCCTCCAGAGTGAACTCTTCCTCTAAAGTGGGTGGCCCTCTCAGATGGGGGGCTTTATGTAAGGAAGCTAGTAGGTAAAAGACCCTTTTTTATCACCTATGCTCCTTGATGTTGAATATTTTCACTTGTACATGCATCTGTACTGTTCAGCTATCCTTTTTCAGCATTGGAACCAAGTTTCCTCAGCCTTCCAACTTGGACTGAAGAGCAGTGGCTCTCCAGGAAGCCTTCAAGCCTTCAATACTGGATTGAGACGACTGAGGCATCCAGCCATGTGGACTAAGAAGCTACCAGGTTCCTTGACTCTCATGTCTGCAGATTTCCATCATAATATAATCCAATAAATTCCATTTATAATGCAATTCTTTATTTAAAGTCTTAAATATATATTTATTGTCCATAATGAGTTACATTATTCAGTGGTCAAAAAAAGAGTTGTTATCCACAATTAACCAATGCCCCCCTCCCCATCCCCAATCAGCTGTATATCCTCCTCCGTGGGCCATCTGGATCAGTCCTTGTGTCAGGGGACCCTGGATAGCCTAGTATTCAACCTGGTCCTCCTGCCCAAGTGTGTTGATACTGAAGGGTGCCATGCTTCTGGATAGTCTCCCCCACCACGGCTCTTACAATCTTTCCGCCCCCTCTTCCGCATAGGTCCCTGAGTCGTGGTGGATGAGTATTAAGGCTGCTTTAAGGTTGTGAGTTTAGGGGTCTTTATGTCAAAGATCATTGGTTTCTGTCTCACTGGCTTATCCTGTGTGGATTGAATGTCTGTGGCTGTGGGTCCCTCATTCCTCCTGTCCTTCTCTGCGGGATTCCAAATGGATCCTCCATGGTATGACTGTGGTGGCTCCTCTCTTGCCAGAATCTCAGGTATCGGCCTATGGTCGGTTGGTAGGGTTAGATGGTCCCCAGCTCTCTCGCTGCATCCTGAAAAATACAAGCACAATCTCCATCAGAGAGTGTGATCAGTGTAGGTTAACAAATATACACATTTCTGGATTACCTAGATTCTATTTTTAGTAGCCTCCCCATCAATCGCTCCCATAGTGCATCTTGTCTCAGGAGCCCAAGAGTATGGTATCCGGTAATTATCGCCCTGAATCCCATGTTCCAGACAAGGGGTCCCCCTCACTAAGTAGAAAATTGGCCGAATTTTAAAGCTGTTGATTGTCTCCCCCAGGCCCAGGCTCCTCCGTTGCACATGTGCTCCTTTCTTGGTTTGCTGTTCTCTCCCAGTAGGGGGTGTGGTCAGCCTACTCATGACCGCAGATTGTTTTTCGTGTCAGTGGTCTCTGTTTACTCCAGCTGTCATTGATCATTTTCCCCTGGCAGCCTGTGCAGTGCTTTCTAGCACTACACTAACTGCCTTCTGGGGGCTGGATACCATTCCGAACGTTGAAGGGTCTCTTGATGCTGGTCGATGGCATTCTGTGATTTCTTCAACAACAGGGTTTTGCCTCAGGCCTAGGGAGGGCACCCAAGAACTTTGACAAAATTCTGTCATTTTGTTGGAATTTCATGAGTCGCTTTGGTCAACAGCTCAGTGAGGGAAGGAATCAGTGGATGTAACCAGGGGTTGACTGGCTGCTCTAATTATTCACAGGCTTAGACTCTCTCCCCTACCACTCATGGCCCCTCTTGCCAGATGACGCTCACTACTTACTCAATAGGTTACAATATGATCGTGAGGATTTTATGTTTTTGAACCTAATATGGTTTATCCTCAAGCTTAATCCATTCCCCTCCCCCCATCCGTTACCCCTCATTCATAACCTCTCACTTCTTACTACTAGTCTGCATAAAGAACACGGTTATCCTGGTTAAGGACCACATATGAGGGAGAATATGAGGCGTTCGATTCTCTGACCTTTTGAGTGTTCACTTAGTAAGATCTGCTCGAAGTCAGACCATTTTTTCCTAAATTTCGATATATCATTTTTCCTTTCAGCTGAGTAAAATTCCATCGTGTAAATATACCACAGTTTCTCTGTCCATTCCTCCATGGATGGGCATTTGGGTTGATTCCAATTCTTGGCTATTATGAATTGAGCTGCAATAAATATAGTTGTACAAATGTTTCTGTGTCGTGATGTGATTTATAGATTCTGTTCCTCTAGGGAACCCTGACTAATGCAGAAGGCCTCTTTGACCTTTTTGCAAGGTGAGACTATTCAAAAAATCTAGTTTTTACACCCTCCTTCCGGAGTCCTACTCCTGTTCTACCCTTACAATTTCTCCATTCCACTGAAGGAAGTGGTAGAGCTGCGACATAATGCAAGTTATACTTTTAGTTTTTTGAGGAACCACTATACTAATTTCCATAGCAGCTGGACTACTTTCCATTCTTACTATTAGTGTGTACAGAATCTATAAACCTTTTAATGTGTTTTAGAATGTGATGTACACTTTCCTGATGACTTAAGATGCTAACATATTTTGTTCATGTATTTGTAGACACTGTACTTTTTTCCCTTGAATGTGTCTGTTCAGCTCATTTGTCTACTTATTTATTAAATTATTTGCTTTGGTAATGTTTAATGTTTTAAGCTGCATAAAATATTCTGGATCCCCTGTTAAGTAAATAATATGCAGAAATTTCTCTCCCATCTGAGGTGGTTTCTTCACTGTTTTGATCATTTATTTTTATTGCAGAAGGTGTTAACTTAATACAAACCTTGCTTTCAATTCTTACTGCATATTTGAATTACTGAAAAACTCATTGTTTATACCTACATTTATTTTTTTTTCCTTATGTTCTTCCATTGTAGATTGAAATCTTTAAGGTTTTACATTGCTTTCAAGCAAATCTTAATTTCTGGTTTTACAGAGTCAGAAACTGTAATATTGTTTCAGTCTTTTACATGTCAATGTCTGAATATTTCAGCACCAATAAAGATGCTGCCTTTTTGAAGTGAATATTGCCCAGAAAAATTGTTAATCAGATAGCTGTACCTGTGTGGGATTACTCTATGTTCACTATTCCAGTGGTCTTCTTGTTTTGTTTTTAATATTTATTTATTTATTTATTTATTTGGAAGGAGAGAGGAAAAGGACATAGAGTGAGAAAGGAGAGAGAGAGAGAGAGAGAGAGAGAGAGAGAGAGAGAATATGGGTGTCCCAGGGCTAATAGCTGCTGCAAATGAACTCCAGATGCATGAGTGCATGAGCCACTTTGTGCATCTGGATTTACCTTTGTAAAGGGAAATCAAGCCCAGGTCACATTAGGCTTTGCAGTCAAACACATTAACTGCTGAGCCATCTCTCCAGTCCTGCCTGGAGATATTTACTATGGAACTATAGTGTAATTTTAGAACAGATATTACAAATATTCTCACACTACTCTTTATGCTTAGAATTACTTTGGATTTCTGTAATATTTTATGATTCCACATGTATTATATGATTTTTATGGCTGTGAGTAGTGTCATTGAAATTTTGATGTAAGTTGCATCTGTAGAGTGCTTTTGGTAATATGGCTATTTTACAATATTAATTATGCCAATCTATGAATATGAGAGCACTTTACATCTTTTAGTGTCTTTAATTTCATTATTTAATGCTTTATAATTTTCATTCTAGAAATCTTTGAACATTATTTTGCTGAGGTATTATTACTATTTAAGGCAGATATGAATGGGGCTGGTTACAAGTTTCAATGAAACTCTTATTGGTGTATAAAAAAACTTCCATATAGAAGATTGAAGTTAAGAACTTTGCAGGAAAATAGATGGCACTGGAAAAACTATACTAGGTGAGGTAATCCAAACCTCCAAACCAAAAATCATACGTACTCTCTCATATGTGTATCTTAAATTTGAATGGTTGTATGTATGCAAATAGAAAGATGTAAGACTGAGTATGGGCTCTGCATTGAGATAGGAGACCAGAAGAAGGGAACAATAGGTGATAAGAAAGGGTAAAATGACCAAAGGAAACATGTATTATGAAAGAAGGAGGACAATTTGGAGGGAGGGCACAAGAGGAGAAGGAAGATGGGGCAAGAAAAAAATGGTAGTAAAACACCATAATGAAATCTAGCTCTCTGTAACTAACTAAAAATGCTATATTCAAAGAAAGTTACTGAATTTTCCTATGTTGATTTTTGTATATTCCTATTTTACTCATTTTTTAAAAATAAGATATAGGTGTTTACTGGTGAAGTCTAAGTCCTCCTCATTAGTTGTTCTCATTTTATGTCTTTCTTTTGACCTTTTATTCTGGCTAATATTGTAATCACCATGATGAAAAAAAAATCTTATGAATATATACTTGTTTCCTTCCTGATTTTACAGCAAACACTTTTAGCGTTTTTCCCATTTAGTATTTTATTGGCTATTACATTCTTGTATACTCTTTTCATTTCATTGAGCTATCATTCTACGATTCCTAGTTTATTCAGGACTTTTATGATGAAGAGATGTTGAATCTTCTCAAAAATATTTTCTGCATCTACTGAAATGACCATGTGATTTTTGTTATTGGTTCTAATTTTTTTATTCCTAACAAATTATACAGCATACAATATTGTTAAGTATAAATAATATATTCTGAAACACATATCTAGAATGTATTCATCTAGCATAATTCAACTTTATAATATTTAAAATCTTTTCTTTTTTTATCTTCCAACCCTGATAGCCTTCATTTTACTCTCATCTTTTAAATGCTTAAGAATTAAAGATGTTGAAGTTGGTTTCGAGTGGTACCTGTCCTTTTGTGACTGAATTGTTTCATTTAATATGATGTCTCTGAAGTTCAACATGTTGATGCAAATAGCAAGAATTCCTTTAAAACTTATCTACCAATGGATACTTGTCTATTTATCTGGAATAATATGAATAATGGTATAGTGCATCTAGAAGTGCAGATAATTAATCAAGTTTCAGATTTCAGTTATAATTGGATATAATTCCAGATATAATTGGAGATATGAATGCTCAGTGGCATGGTAGCCCTCTTTTTAATTTTTTGAGGGCCATGTTTATCATTTCCAATATTTTATAGACATTTATTTTCCAACCAGCGATATTTAATCATTCCTGTTTTTTTACTCTCTTATGTTTTTAATTGCCATTTTTTAAATTTTTATTATCCATAATTAGATACACAGTATGAGCATATAATACATTGGTATCCCCAATTTCCCTCCTCCCTGTCCCCAATCCACTGGGAATCCTCCTCAGTGAGCATACTGGATCATTCCATGGGGTAGGAGGTTTTGGATAGCACAAGAGGCAGCCAGATGCCCGCCCCTAACCAACTTGTGTGTTGTTACTGAGGAGAGCAATGTCTATGGATATTCTTCTCCTAATATTTCCACCTCCTCTTTTGCTCAGTTCCCTGAGTCATGGTGGGTGAGTATTAAGGCTGCTTTATTGTTGATGTCTAAGGGGTCTCTGTACTTCTGCTTTAGGTTATGTTGAAGGTCTTTGTTTTCCGTCTCACGGGCTTAACCTGGGTTGACTGATTGGATGTGGTTACAGGTCTCTTGCTTATCCCACCACTCTCTGAGGGATTTCATTTGGGGCCTACACAATAGGCCTGGGGTGGTTCATCTCTGGCCTGGATGTCAGCCATCTGCCTGTGGATCATTGGCAAGGTTGGAAAGGCCACAGCTCTCTCACTGCCTTCTGAAAAATACAAACAGAAACTCCGTCAGAGAGTGAGATCATTATTAGTTAACTGAGACGCACATTTCTAAATAAGCAAGATTCCATTGGGAGAAGCCTCTCTGTAGTTCTCTGGTAAAGTGAATTTCTCTTTGGGTACCAAGATTTTGGTTACCAAAAGATTTTGCCCTGAGTCCCAATTCCAGTTAAGGGTTCCTTGTCACTGAGTGGATTTCTTGGCCAAATTAAAAGCTATTGATTAACTCCACCCCCAAGGCTTTGGCACCTCCATTGCACAAGTGGTCATTCTTGGCTTACTGATCTCTCCTAGAAGGATGTGTGCTCAGCCTACTCATGGCAACAGTCTGCATTTTATATCAGTTGTCTCTGTCTTCTCCAACTATAGGTGACCAATTTCCCCTGACAGTTTATGTAGCACCTTCCAGCACTGTACTAGCTACCATCTGGAGGCTGGTCTCTTTGGTCAAGGCTCAGTGTTGGAAGGAGCCAATGACTGGGTCAGGGGGTTACAGGTCTCATCAATTTTTTCATTGGGTTAGGCTTCCTCACCTTCTATTCAAGGCACCTCTTACCAGACGATGCCCACTTCTTGATCTAGAGGTTACTGTAGGAAAGTAAGGATTTTATGATTTTGATTCATTATTGGTTTAGCTTAATGTATAATGCCCCCTTCCCCTCCCATTCCTTTTACCTCTTTCACAATCTCTCACTTCTCCTGACCAGTTTGTTTAGAGTTTAAACTTAACCTAGTGTGATGGTTAAATTTATTTGTCAACTTGGCCAAAGTAATAATCCATAATAATCTTGGGTGAGTCTCTGAGTTTGCCTGCGGGAAGGATTAGCAAAATCCTTTTTGGATTTGGGAGAAGACTTGTGATGGTTAAATTTGTCAACTTGATCTAATCCATAGTAGTCTTGGTTGGGTCTCTGAGTTTGCCTGAAGGAAGGATTAACAAAATCCTTTTGGGATTTTGGAGAAGGGAGGAGTTCCCTTCTCCAGAGTGAGCCCTTTCCCCCAGTGGATGGGCCTTCCAGAAGGAGACTAAATATAAGGAAGCTTAAGGGGAAAGAGACACTCTTCCTTCCTCCCCTGGTTGCTGGTGCTTGTTTGTGACTTGCACTCACATCCTCCTCTCCTACCCTTCCTGGATATTGGAACCCAGTTTCCTCAGCCTCACATTGTGGATTGAAGAGCAACAGCTTCCCAGGGAGCCATCAGGCCTTCTGGCATGATTAGGATTGCTGAGGCCTCCAGCCACAAGGACTGAACAGCTACTGGTTCCTTTACCTGTGGGCCTGCATTCTGTTATTGTTGGACTGTCAGCTGTCAGTCCCCAGGCAGCCAACAGGCCTTCTGGGCTGGATTGGGCTGCTGAGACATCCATCCATGTGGACTGAATAGCTAGTGGTTTCTTCACCTGTGGGCCTACAGACTGCTATTGTTTGACTATTGTAAGCTACCCCAATAAATTCCCTCTTATTATAATCCATTCTATCAACTCTGTTTCCTCTAGAGAACCCTGACTAATACACCTAGTTAGGAACCACACATGAGGGAGAATATGAGGTGTTTGACTCTGTTCTTTTGTGAGTTCACTAGGTTAGATCTGCTCCAAGTCAGTCCACTTTTCTCTAAATTTCATTATGTTGTTTTCCTTTCCACTGAGTAGAATTACATTGTGTAAATGTACCACAATTTTGATACTCATTTGTCCAGGGATGTGCATTTGTGTTGATTCCAATTATTGGCTATTATGAATTGAGCTGCTCTAAATATGGTTGTGCAAATGTCTCTGTGCTGAAGTGTGACATCTTGTGGTAGGTGCCTAGTAGAGAGATAGGTAGGTTTGTTGGCAGCTCTATGTCCATTCTGTTAAGGAGTCTCCACAATGCTTTCCATAGTGGATGAACGAGTTTGTAATCCCACCAACAATGAATGAGGGTTCCCTTTTCCCCGCATCCTTGCCAGCAACTATTATTGTTGGATTTCCTTATGATTGCCATTCTGAATGGAGTAAGGTGGAATCTCATTGTAGTTTTGATTTACATTTCCCTGATGCTTCAGGAAGCTGAGCACTTTCTTAAGTGAAAATGGGCCATTTATGTTTCCTCCTCTGTGAATTCTCTGTTGAGATCAATGCCCAATTTTGTGAGGGGGCTGTTTAATTTTTTATTATTTATTTTTTTGAGTTCTTTGTAAGTTATAGAAATTAGACCTCTGTCTGTGTTATAGCTGGCAAAAACATCTCCCAGTTTGATGGTGGTCTATTTTTGATAGAAGCCATACTTGCAGGTGTGAAATCAAATATAATTGGAGATCCCACTTGCATCTCCTGATATGTAATTATGTTCAGCATTGCTGATATCACCATTGCGATGCAGATATAGAAATCAACAGTACAGAGCAAGGAGCCCAGAAACATACTTATGCATACATGGGAAATTAATCCCCAACACAGGTTTCAATAATAACCAATGAAGAAAAAATAGTCAATTAAATAAGTAAAATGCAGTAAATCAAATATATCTACACAAAACTACATTGAAATTTAGCTGGATGTGGTGATTGACTCCTATAATCCCTAGCACTAGGGGAGCTGAGGCAGGTGGATCACTGTGGGTTTGAGGGCACTATGGGATATATAATGAGTGCTATGACATCCTGGATGAGCGAGACCTTGTCTCACAAAAACATTAATTAATTAACTAATTAAAAAATCTTGGATAGCAACAGATCTATCAGCACAGCTAATCAGTCAACCCAGGATAAGTCAGCATGACAGACACAAATAATTTCCAACACAACCTAAAGCAGAAGTACAGAGGCCATAAAGATCTCAACAATAAAGCAGACTTAATACTCCCCCACCATGACTCAGGGAACTAAGTGGAAGAGGGGATGGAAAGAGTGTAAGAGTCATAGAGGGGGAGAATATCCAGAGACATTACCCCCCTCAACAACAACACACAAGTGGGGTAAGCCTGGCTGCCTGTTGTGCTATCCATAACCTCTTACCCGATGGAAATATCCAGTATGCCCACCAAAGAGGATACCCTGTGGATTGAGGACAGGGAGGAGGGAATCAGGGATACCAACATAATATTTACAATGTACAATGTATCTAATTTTGGACAATAAAATACTTATTTTTTTAAAAAAAATCTTTATATAATAGTACATGTAATAATGCAAACCAACTTAATCAAAGCTTAATTTTAGTATCTGCAATTATAATGCTGTGAATAGAAAAGAAGTGAAGAGATTCTGAACATTCTTTTTGGCCATAATTATTTGGATATGATGATAAAAGTCTAGGAAAAAGCAAAAATAAACAAATGGAACCATATAAAACTCAAAAGCATTTGCATGGAGAAATTAAGTTCATCAGAATGATTTAAGCTACTCAAAGGACATGAGAATATTATTTGCAAACTATATTTCATAAATGGCCAGTTTCCAAATTATATTAAGAATTCCTACTACTAAGTTGCAAAATAAAAAAAAAAACAGAAAACATAATTCTATTTTAAAACTGATGGAAGGACTGGAGCAGACATTTCTGCAAAGAATACACACATGAGATTAGTCATTTTAATTTTTGCCATCTCTAGAAATAACTATGCATTCTCATCTAGAGCATCTGTTTTCTCAGAAGCATTAAATTTCCATCTTTCCTTGCCTGCATCCCTTACCTCATTCTTTAGGTCTCAACTACTTTGAGATTCTAACCCGCTCATTCCACTCTCTTAGCAAGAATTTCTCTTTTTTTCAGTATTCTTATGTTAGTGAATTTCCCCATGATATATTTTTCATGATATAAGTCAGATTTTCCACTCACTGGGCTTAGCAGATCAGGAAGAGGGAGTAATGAAATAAAAAAGGGAGGATAAGTAAACCATAGAAGAAGAAAGGTTGATTTGGTATGCAGAAATTCTAAATCAGATGACTGCCTTCCTGTGACAAATAGTTTGGTTATTTCGGTATAATAGTCCTTAGCACATTTATTATGAGGAAATCTGTATAACATACTTTTTCCTTCAAGAACAGTATTAGGGATAACAGATATGACTACATTTATAAAAGACTAATTCTTGTATGACTTTGGCTCCTCAGTTATAAAATTAATTTATCAGAACTTCAACCCACATTTCTTGACTGCCTTCTCAATGAAAAGCAGGTATGTTGATAGCAGCAGATTCATGACTATTTTATATTGCATAGAGATCCATAATGACTATAGCCCATTTTTACTCAATGAATGCAAATTATACTCATATGTGTGTACATAAATTCACATGTGCTTATTAGTATTTGCCCTCTTATTGGTGAGATGAAATGCCCAACTGGACACAGTTTATGGGAGAAAATTATTTATTTCAGGCTTCCAATTCCAAGGAAAAGATTCATCATTGTTAAAAATGCATGGTGGCAATCTCACATCTTGCCATATCTCAGCCATGAAGTTGTCTAAATGAGATACCTCTGAAAAAAAAGAGTGAGCTATGCTAATAAAACTCAATGTCCACCCACAGTGGGACACCTCCCCCAGCAAGTCTCTACCTCGTAAAGCCTCAACCAGTTTGGCACCAAGTAGAGCTTGATCACAAACAAGGCAATCTAGGATATTATATATTCAAACCACCAGAGGATAAGTAAACCATAACACACACACACACACACACACACACACACACACACATATATATATATATATATATATATATATATATATATATATATATATATATATATATATATATAGAGAGAGAGAGAGAGAGAGAGAGAGAGAGAAGGGAAGGAGGGAGGGAGGGAGAGAGAGGAGAGGGAGGGAGAGAGATAGGTGTATGTTTAGTATCTTGCCTATTTCTCTGTTTATAAGTGATTCTGACCCAGGCCCTAGTTACTGTTCTCTGTAGCACTCACTAAGCTTTAGGGGTAACTCATCACAACATTTATGACCTCTTCCTGTAAAGTTTCTATGAAGCATCTTCCTATCTGTCTTTTATACCTTATGTATCCCAGGGGAATCAAACATTCTAAGCACATGCTACAACAACTTTTTTTCTGCTACAATCTACCTTTAGATTATGATCATAATAGTTCCAGAACAGTTTATTCTAAGACAGAAAAAATGACTGGGTTAAATTGATATGGCCTAGGTATTACTATATTGTTATCTGGGTGTTTCTGAAGCCTGTCCGGATACTTAGATGCAGCTCTTGACAGTGAAGATTAATCTCTTCACTAATACTCTGTTCTCTATTTTTTTCTAAAATCTCTCAGGATCAGGAGGTAATGAGCTTTGGAGAATTGTATTTCCTTCATGTCATGATTTGAGGTACAGTGAAACCTTCATAATCTATCAGTTCAGGCCTGTTTCTCCTAGGCAATAGATAGAATACAAACAGAATTCAAATGTCTTTTTCATGAAAAAAATATCATCTTTGGAGTTTATGCTATTTTATTTTGATTATTAGAATTTGAATAACAAAGATTTCTTTCTCTTTACATATTTACTATTTAGAATAATCATATGTCCTAAGATGACCAATATATATCTCTATATATATCTATATCTATATGTATATCTATATCTCTATCATCTATATCTATATCTATATCATCTATATCTATACATCTATATTCTCTATCTATATACATACGTTTACTTCAAATTATTCTGTACACAATATGTTTGAGTACTTAACTATTCTAGATATGTTGCCTGAAGATAGAGATTGAATTTTTACCATGCTGGGGTCATTATGATATAGTTCAGTATTTTGTAGCTCCTGAGAACTGATTGACCACAGCTGTGTTCAGCTCTGCTTGACCCATGTCTAACTGACACTTTACATCAGCCATATTTGGAGTATTTATATAAACTGATCTAATGAAAGTCTTGCAGAAAGGCAGTCCAAGGTATCATAATAGTATCTGCAGGACATTAAAGATGAATAGTATGATCAGCCATTGAGGACAAGGGAATCTCACTGAATTGACTTCACTAAGACTCTTGCAAAAACTAGGCAATTCTAAGAAAATCTTGGATTTCAGAAGGTTTGCCTGGACCAGTAGAGAATTCAGAAGAGCATGAATAAGATTTGTCAATAGTTTCCCCCAGGCTTCCTCAATCTAGATATCAGTGACAGTATATTTCCCTAATATTTATAATGCATTTTTTCAATAATTAGAAAGCAAATTTGAGTTGTAGTAATTGTGCTAAAGTTTGGCTTTGAACAACAATATTTATAATGTGTTTTCTTTATTGATAAAATCCAATTTTTAGTTTTATATTCTTTTAAGATTATACTATGTTTTATATAATATTATAAGACCATTCACAGCATATGATTAATAACCAACATTTTTATTAGTTTATAAATATTTACAGTTTTATGTTATCAGTAAAAAAAGCCTTAACACTTTTATTTTATATTTATGTTATGCTGCTTTTTTAGTGAAAACCACAATGATTCATGGGTTATAATTATGGGGTATGATATGATCTTTACTATAAATTCCTACTAATTCTTCCAATTTTACTAGACTGTATATTAAGAAAGGTCAATAAAAGCAATATGAAATTTTTGATCCAAGGCCATTAGGGATAGAGTAACCTCAAAACACAATAATATGCCTAGTATTTATTATAGCTCCCATGTTCATACAATAAAGCAATGAAGTGTTTTATTCTTGACTGCAAGTTTTAGTTCTTTAACTCATAGCAATTTACACATGTATTCAGAGTATGTCATTTGATGATTCAATATCTTTATACATTGTGTAATTATTAAATAAATATAAGCCTCTGTGTGTGTGTGTGTTCTCAAGCATTTTGATGACAAATGGAGGATTGCTTTATTTTATATTGATTCTGGTCTCAAATTATTTCTAGTATCTATTATTGATTGAATTCTTAGAACATGAGAGGCAAATATTGTAATGGATTTAAAAAGCTAAAATGTAAATAAGAATACATGAAGATCTTTCCTTTAAAATATTTCACTCATTTATTTGCAAGGAGAGAGAGAGAAAGAGAGAGAGAGAACACCAGAGACTCTAGCCACTGCAAACGAACTCCAGATGTATATGCCACTTTGTGACTTTGTGCATCTGACTTTACATGAATACTGTGGAATTGAAACCCAGGTCGTTAGGCTTTGAAGCCAAGTAAGTGCCTTAACCACTGACCCATCTCTCTAGCCCACCCCCATGAAGATATTTCTAGCAAGCTCTGTTTCCCAATATTTGAAAAGGTTTGTTTAGTTCTTAAAAAAAAAACATTACCCTTGAGAAATGTGAAACTCTAAGACTTGAGGCTAATGATGTTCATGCCAATCATGGGGGATTCCTAAACCTTTTTGTTTTAAAGAAATGACATATTATTGGGGGAACATACAAAATTGATCTATGTAACTTTAGTTTCAATAATTATAATGATAACCTGATAAAAATGACAGATTTATTAATTATTGTGATTTCAGTAAGAAAAATTTTAGATTGAATAATAAGTGATTAATTTAATATAACTCTGTTACAAGGCAAATTTCTACTCTTTTGCATCCTTCTTTGGGATGCATTATTGGGACAACTTTCAAATAACATGTGATGATTATTCATAGAATTATATGTAACTTCACAAGTTAAATGACCTATTGTGCTTACATAAGAGAATGTATGCATAAGAAACTCATTAAAATGCTTGAGGTAGACATAACATAATGAGAATGACATTTTCATAGTTGAGGGAAAATGTAACAAGTAGGAAAACATTCTTGTCACTATTTTTAAAGTTTAGAAAGATCTTTACAGTGTTGATGTCATACTTTATAGTGTCCCTGAACTTGCCAAATCCTCTCTGATCTCAGATAATTAGGGTCTGGCCTGGTTAGTACCTGGATGGGAGAAATTACTTTTATAGAGCTTGAGAGAAGGAAAGAAGGCAGAACTCCTGTACAGCAGTAGGGTGTACTCAGAAAGGGAAAAATTCTATTAAGGAAAGCAGAAAATTCCCATCTTGGTACGAGTGGTAAATACGCCCTGTCACTTTTTATTTAAGCTTAATATAGTTTCAAAGTAAAATGAAGTATAAAAATAAAGAGTAATGCATCATGACGTTTATGAAAATAGTGACTATAAATAAAGTTCTAAAACAAACAAAAAAAGACTATATGCAATAGCAATTTTAATAAAATTAAAAATTTGCATTGACATTTTTAGTGAATTCTAAAATGACCTACCTTTCAAATTTCTTAGAAACAAGAAGTAAATTTAATATGTTTTGGATTTTATAATATCTCTGAAAATTATTCACTCACAATGAAATATAATGAAAGTATCTTTAAATTTTTAAGCAAAATATCACTATGGAAAACAATACTTACAAGTAATCATGTTATTTTATATGCATGCTTTTCTAAGAATATATTTGTGGTCTGGAGAGAGAGATTGCTCAGTGGTTAAGGTGTTTGTTTGCAAAGCCTAATGTCCCAAGCTAAATTCCCCAATACACATGTAAACCCAGATACACAAAGTGGTGCATTCTTCTGGAGTTAGTTTGCAGTAGCTAGAGGCCCTGGCAAATCCATTCTCTTTAAAAAAATATTTTCATTTATTTATTTGCAAGCAGAGAGAGTCAGACAGAGAAAATGGGAGCACCAAGGCCTCCAGACACTGCATATTCACTCCAGATGCATGCATCCCTTTGTGCATCTGGCTTTATGTGGGTACTGGGGCAACAAACCCAGGTTCACGGGCTTTGTAGGCAAGCACCTTAAGCTCTGGGTCATCTCTCCAGCCCCCATTATCTCTTTTCTCTCTATCTCTCCAGGCTTTCAAATAAATAAATATTTTGAAAGACTATATTATTGTTTTTATTAGCAGTATAAGACATTAAACATCAAATGCAGCTGCATTTGCCCTTCTCATTGAGCTACATTGCTAGGTCTCTTTTTCATTTTTATTGTTAAGTGATACATTGTAATTGTATTTGTGGAATGTGTGCAGCTCTTTAACTGTCTCATAGTTATTCGGGTAAACTGCTGGAGGTATCTATCAATCCTTGAATGTGATTTCTTTCCAAGGCAAACTGTGTCCAGCTTTATTAAAGATACTTTTCATTAAAAATTATGGTATTTTAGGCTGGACATGGGCAGATACTCATTAACAATATACAAGAACTTTCACACTCCCTTCTTGTACCAAAATCAGGAAGCCACTATAAAACCCCACAAAGTCTTCACTGGATGTTGTCAACAGGGAAAGTTTAGAATAAAGGGTTGACATTTCACATTACCATGTTGTTTAACAACTTTTCACAAGCTGACCCTAACTTTCAGGAAAGGAAATGAAAACGGAAGAATCATTAATCTGAAAAATTAATCCACAATCTTTTAGAAAAAGTACCACAGCTCCTGAGAGGAACACCGTCTCAATGACATCAATGGAAAATCCAGATAATCAGACACCCCAGCAAAACCAATTTTAAGTAGTCAGGTCCCAACAGGTCTCTGGTTGTAAGGTATTTAAATCTATGCTGATGGTCAAGGGGAAGAACATAAAAATTGAATTTTAAGTTTTATCTGCCAAAGGCATTTGTGGTAAGGTGGTTATTTTGTCAACGTCAGAGGAAATTTCCTCCCAGGAGACAAGAGGAATCTTTTAAAACTAGCAGAGAAAAGTGATTCCTCCATCACTCCAGCTTGGGAGATATACTGTTAATGACACATGTTCTTACCCTCTCCCCTCTCCAAAAAAAAAAGTGTTCAGTGTGCTAAAAACATAACTTTTTTTTAAAAGTAAAAATTCTGCATTTTTATAAAACTTGATGAAATAATATTTCAAACTGTACAGTCTAAAGCAATGCACACACTTCACTTGGTATCTCCAGCTCCTTTGGCTTTCCATGTCTGGTCTGTTTTTGCCATCTCCATTTTTGTAGGATGGTTCCATTCTTGCCAGCATCAGCTTTTCCCTTGTTCCCATTGGGTACCTTCCTTCTCTCCCTTCTTTGCAGGAGCCTTTGAGCTCTGGTTTGTAGGAGCAGGTTTATCAGACAACCTTGGGGATCTTCTCTGTGGTTTGTCCTTCACCTTAGCTTTATATCTTTTAGCATCCTCTTCAGCCTTTCTTTTGATGTCAGCAAGTCAGATGTCTAGTAAGGCCTGCTCTACACTTCCAAAATCAAACATTAAATTCTATATTTGGTTAAGTGATGGGAAACCATTTCTTACAAGATAGGAAAACAGTTGCTCTGAGACACATGATGCCCTTTTTGTTTTTATTTATTATTTATTGATTTGTATTGTTTTATTTTTTCAAGTTAGGGTCTTGCTCTAGCCCAAGTTGACATAGAATTAACTATGTAGTCCCAGACTGGTCTCAAACTCACAGTGATCCTCCTACCTCTGTCTCCCCAGTGTTGGAAATAAAGCCCTATGCAGTACAGCCATGTGGTATCATGTACAAATCTACCACAAATATTCTCTCCTATGATGATTTATAACTATTCACTTTGTTGTTCACTAGCTACATGCAGATACCAAGTGCTTGAAATATAGATAATACAAGTAGTACTGTATAGTAGGACATATATAAATATATATTTATATATTAAACATACATTATATAACATACATGTATATAATTCAGTAATTTAATATAAAATCCAAAATATCTCAATATTTTGTACTTGTTCATTAAACTGAATTTTGGAATGTTAATTTATATATAATTAAGTTTACCTGTTTCTCTTTAGTTTTATAAAATGTTATTAGAGTTCATTTATGCTTCATATTCTATTTTTAATGTATTTAATTTACTGTTGTCTTTATTATCCATAATTACATACATTGTATGAGCAAATCTTGTGATGGTAGCCTCCGTGTCCCCAATCCACTGGGAAACCTCCACATGGACATACTGGATCAATCCCTGGGGTAGGAGGTTATGAATAGCACAGCAGGTAACCAGGTTCTCCCCCTCTTTTTGTGTTTTTGCTATTGGGCAGTTCTCCCATATTATTTTTCATGACCAATGAATGTAATATATCAAATCTCAGCTCACATTACCTTTTCCTTCCAAGTCACTTCCATTCAATATCACTCCAGAGCATCCAATTCATTGAGTTTATTATTGATTTTATTCTCCTTCATGCCTTTGGCATTTTCTCTTATTATTTTACTCTCAATTTAAATTTCATAGAGAGCCATCATGTTTCTTCCCATATATGCTCAAATTTCTTGTTTCATTTTGTCACTGTTGCTTAGTCAAATCATAAGCTTAGTAGAAACAACTTTCCAGCTGAGTTTCTCTTCTCCATAATACTGAGTAAGTCTTGAAAAAGAAAACACAGCCAAGATTATAATCTCAATTTTGTGTTTGTACTGCTCCAAAATAGCAAAATAGCAGTTCCCAAGATCTAATGTGTAAGCCTCGTCTTAAAATTTTCATTAAAACACAAATGTCTGGGCTTGATTACTAGGGTTATAGTTTTGGCAAGTCAGGGATCAATGGTTCACACACACACACACACACACACACACACACACACACACACACACACACACACACATATATATATATATATATATATATATATATATATATATATATATATATATATATATATGTATGTATATATACTTAACAAGTTTTAGGGTGGTTCTGACAGTCAATGAACTCCTTTTTTCATATTTATTGTCATTAATTAGATACATTGCATGAGCAAGTTTTATGATGGTACCCCTATTTCCTTCCTCCAAATCCCCAATATGCTGGGAGCTTTCCTCAGTGGCCTTTCTGGACCAGTCCATGGGATAAGGGGCAATAGATTGTATGAGAGGTACTTGGTTTATTTCTCAGCCACCATGGCTCTTAAAATCTTTCTGCAGCTCTTCTGCTCAAATCCCTGATTCATGGTGGGTGAGTATTAGGTCTGCTTCACTGTTGAGGTCTTAAGAGTCTCTGGATTTCTGCTTTTGATTGTGTTAGGTATCTTTGGTGTCTGTCTCCATTATCCTTTTCCAGGTTATTTGGCTTGCTGTGAATGTAGGTCTCTTGCTCATCTCACCACTTTCTCAAAGGTTACGTTTGGTCTCCATATCATAAGTAAGGAGAGGTTCATCTCCTGCCTGGGTGACAGGTAATATCTAAGGTCCTATTGGTGTGATTGCACTGTCCATGGTTCTTGCTGCCTTCTGAAATTTACAAAGAGAATCTCCAATGGAGAGTGAGATCAGTATAGGTTAAATGAAACAATTGTTAATTGAGCAAATTTCTAATGGTTGTAGCCTATGTGTAGAAGATATCTGGTTAGTGGGGGTTTTCCCTTCGAGCCCAGGTTCTTGGTCCTCATATAGGTTTACCATGGATCCCAGTTCCAGTTAAGGGTTACCTGCCACGAGTAGATCTCTTAGCCAATTAGGAAGCCTTTGGTTACCCACCTAGGTTTAACACCACTATTGCACAGATGAGCACTTCCTGGTTTACAAGTCAATTCCACTTTTGTAAGGCCTCAGCTTATAAAAAGTTAAAACTATGTTAAAGGAATGAAAGGTGGTAAAAATGGAGATAGAAAAAGGGGATGAATTTAAAATAAGAGCAAAAAAAATTATATTTGTTAGCAAAGTTTTAAATGCTTAATTTGAGAGGTGGAATACTGAGTTATACTTGCAACTTAAATTATTTAAAATGTTAAGAACTTATTTTAAAAGTATTTAAACCTATTTTTTCTATTTTGAAGTTTTGGCAATAAAGAACAAGCAAAGTCATGATTTTCATATATAAAAAACATATCTGACTTTCTCAAAAGTGCTAGAGTTTAAAAACGAAAGTTTCATGAAACAATTTGAATGATTGTTCCACAAACAAGAGAAGTATGATTTTGCCTCCATAACACAAACTTCCTCATAATTAGGCCTCACAGATTAATGGTGTTTTAAAGTTATTTCTTGATATTATTCTTGTTCCAAGGAATATTTTTTATTCACTTAAATTCTGACAATGTTATTTGACTATACAACAAATGCACTATTTTTTTCTGCAATTTGGAAGAAATCCAAATTATGATTTCATTGGAGTTTCATTCTGAGAAAAAACTTAAAATATTCACCTTTACTAAAACTTTAGTACTTCACTTAAATCCTATTCTCATTATTCAGAATCACAGCAATATTGTGTACTTTGAAGAACAATAAGAAACAAATTCCTTTCCATATACAAAGAGCTACTATGTATTTGGTTCCATGTGCCAGGCTCTGTTAGGAAGTCAGAGGTGGAAATAATTCTGGTCTCATATGATCTAATAGCCTACAAATCTCTTAGGGTATTATTATTAAAGACATATTTTGTATTAGGTATATAAAATTAGGTATTGAAAGAAAATAGAAAAAGGTCACACACTTTCACAAGTAGAATGATTATTTGGATTCAAGTATAATTGGCCTTTATCCCCTCATTACCCTATCTTTTTCATATCCTGGGCATATAATTAAAACTTATGATTCCATAACTTTTCTGTGTTTTACACATGGAATAGAAATAAAATTTATTCACAATGGTAGGAATAATTATTCATTTTTACCTTCAGTTCCGCTCTTTGCAAGTGGCCATTTATCTTATCATTTTAAAATGTTGCCTTATATACTCATCTCTCTTTAGGGCCACATATTTCACTGTGATTCATTCAGCATTAAAACTAAACTCTAAGACAGAGTGTCATTCTTAATGAAAGGGAAAACAAGAATGAATGTGCCCAAAATATAGAATCAAATATTTTGAAATTTTATAAGTTTACTATTGTTTAAAATGAAGGAATCCATAAATATTTTCATCTGCTAAACAATTCATATAATATGTTATAGATTTCCAGAGCTCTCCTGATAGTTCTATATTAAGAAACACCTTTTGTGTTAGCATAATTCTTGTATAAAATTTTAACATAGCATGTACTAGTAGTAAAATGAAACTAATAATAATTTCTGATAAATAGAAACATTTATGAGACTAGATATTATTGGGTCACTTTTCCATTAAATATATGCATGTGTTGAAATAACAGGCTGTAACTGTCATATTTAAAAACAAAATAAAACTTTAAAAACAGTTATAAAAATTTAACAGTAACTTGGTTTTTATGAAATTTATTATTTACATTTATATAGTGCTTTCCTAATTTAACATTTTAGGAACTTTGTGAGTGCATGGATATAATTTGGTAATGGGAATCTTTCATTCCATTTGGAGCTTCAATACAAATTACTAAGTAAATTACAATTTCTGAGTACTGGTTCTTTCTAATAGTTAATTTGAAATCTACTAGGAGGAATACGAGTGCTTTTGAAACACTTTCAGGCAAGTTCCATAACCACTGAGCAATCCCTACAGCCCCCAAATGCTTTCAAATTTAAATGCCCAGAAAAATGATAGTATTATTCTTGTTCATTTCATATCAAATGACTTTCTGGTCCCTGTAAGTCTTATGTTGGTAGTCAAATTCCTTGTAAAAATAAATACTTGATAATGAAAGGTAATGTTGGTTTTCAAGGTGATAATTGGAGGCAACTACCTGAGAATCATCACCAATGAACATCTCTTTTCAAAAAGAATGTTTATTGGGTCTCTATTCAGCTAAAATTACAACTCCTGGAGAAAGTCCAAAAAGGCACACCTTTTTGCATATATTTATTTGTTTATGCTTATTATTTATTGGTAATATTCCAATTAAAATGTAAGATATAGAAAAGCTCAAGATATCACTCTCCCTGTAATTCCTAATGTGAGCTAAGGGCCATGTTACAATAGATGTTAGCAAAGAAATCTGTATAGAATGACATGGAGCATTATTTGGAATAATGGAAATCACTTCTTATTTAGATGATTAAAATTATTTACCTTTCAAAAAGTCTTTCTTTTTATTAGAACGTTTTGATGTGAGTACGCAGTGAAGGTCACAAGGCTTAACAAATAAATCTTCCAATGTTTGTAGAGATTTTTCTTGAATTTAATATAATAGGGAATATGCATTTTGGTGGAAACTAGGAAGATTGTTTTCTCTTTACATGAAACCTAAAGGAATAGCATCTATTGTGAAAAAGCAAAGCAGAAGAGGTTTCAATAGAAGTATATTAACATTTCCTAACTCAGCAAGATAACAGAGCAAACAGGGATTCTGAGGGAGGTAAGTTTGTTTGTGACATTTAAGTTTAATCATCACTAGAGATATTTCATCTAAGTATGAAAAGATAGCATTCATAAAACAGTACATAGTGAAGCCAATAAGGATCCCTAAGAAATACAAAAACTGCCCAATATAAAACAAAATGAAAGCAGAGTGAACACAAACTGATAGTGAAAATTGATAAATTTGGTGAACTAAAATACACAGGAAAGTGCAGTACTTTACATGTCACATTTACTCTATAATAAAATAGGAACATCTGACAAACCATAACAAAGGAAAGTTCAACATGAAGTGTTTTCTGGACCAAATATATTGCCATACAACTATTGAGCCATGCCTATCTCTAAATATCACCTGTGTTCACTCAAAAAGAAACACATTTTCAAAAATGATTATCTTCTAGGAATGGTGCTAGGTGGATGGGATATAGCAGGGAAAAAAGAAAACAGAATTAATCATCACAAAAATAAAAACAAAAGGAAGAAAAAAATCTTATGGGTTGAATAAAATTTTGGAGTAAAATGAATGGAAATTTACATTGAAATCTCAGAGTACAAATAACAGAAAAGAAAAACTTTGGAAAACATTCACTAGGCATAGTCACATTTCAATAAACCTTGTAAATTAATAATGAGGTTTAAGAAAAAAAGAATTGAAAATGAAATTGAATGAGGAAGACAGAATTCAGAGATAACTATAGGACCTCTCTTTTAAAATGAAACCTACCTAGCATACTTGAGGTAGCCCCACACATCTTATATACATGTGTATAAAAAGGCTTTAAACTTATAGGACTTAAAGTGAAAATAAAACACAAAATGGCACAGAATGATCATGTATTTTTTGATTGTGTGTATGTGTATATGTAATATGGTAGGTTAGTGTGTATGTGGTGTGGTATGTGTGGTGTATGCACATGTACATGCCCTGTGGAACCCTATCAACTCAAATGGAGTAGGGGAAAATTGCCTGCAGTGGCTGGATCAGAATGTCAATGTCCTACTATATTGTTTTTCAGATAGTTCTTATTTGAACTGGAGACTCTTACTGATAACTCACTGTTCTGTTGTTTGTCTCTCTGTCTGTCTGTCTGTCTGTTTTTACATGGGCCCAATCAATTCTCTGGTCTCTGCTCACCTTTGCAGGACTAGGGTTACAGGAGCACATGGACAGGCCTAGATGTCTACATGATATCTGAAGATTAGAACTCAGATGGTTTCAAGCCCCCAAAGGCCCTCCTGCTTTTGCAAGAAGTGAGTTCACTTAAGTGCTGAGTTATCTTGCCAGCTCAAGTGATCATATTTAATAGGCATTTTCTCCAAAGACATATTGTCTCAGAACAAAATCAATAAAACTTGAACAAGTTTTACCTTATGAAATAGTCCACTTAGTTTTGTTGATACAAGATAGGAAGCTACTTCATGCTTCCAACAATGACTGTTCAGTCTGAATCACAGGCTTTATATAGCTGATACATATTCACACAGGAAAAAAATATTTTGTGAGGCAATGAAGAATAAAATATGTCAAGCATGTTAACATAGCATCCATGTGAAACTTTATTAAGTATCACAGCCAAAATGAAGAATAAAAGGACAAAGAAATTATAGAAAAGATAATGGACATGTTTTTTTTAATATTTTATTTATTCATTTTCAAGTAGAGAGATACAGAGAGAGAGAGCATATTAGGGTCACCAACATGTGGGTCTGGTTTATGTGGGTCTTGGGGAATTGAACCCAGGGCTTTAGGAACTAGAAACAATTACCTTAACTGCTGAGCCCTGGACATGTTCAATGGAGGACAGATATACATTATAGTAAATATTATTTTTAAAAATCCTATATGAAATATTGAGATATAGCTCAATGGTAGAGCATGCCTTCTGTCCTGTGAGTTCATGGGTTTAATTGCAGTACATCAAAAGAAAAACAACTGTGAAATATGACAGATTTAGTAGATAAGAAAACTGAAAAAAAACACACTCTAAATAGGTTCATGAAACTATAAAAAGCAACAACAAAAACATAATCTATACAGTAAAATACATAATTAAATTTCAATAAAATAATACAAATACACATATATCTAGAGAAATCTTGATATTAATTTGGAATAAGAATTCTTGAGGCAATTTTTTTTTTCGAGGTAGGGTCTCACTCTAGCCCAGGCTGACCTGGAATTCACTCTGTAGTCTCAGGGTAGCCTTGAATTCATGGTGATCCTCTGCCTCCCGAGTGCTAGGATTAAAGGTGTGCCCCACCATGCATGGCTCAAAAAAATGTTTTAATTGGACAAAAGTTCTTCAGCTTCATCAATAATGTGAAATGGCATCGGGCTGGAGAAATGGTTCAGCGGTTAAGGCACTTGCCTCCAGTGCCTAAGGCCCCAGGTTCAATTCCCCAGTACCCACATAAGCCAGACCCA
>PVHP010026498.1:0-24547 GCA_004024765.1 Zapus hudsonius | reverse complement strand
GAGAGAGAGAGAGAGAGAGAGAGAGAGAGAGAGAGAGAGCACACCAGGGCCACCACCTTGTGGGTCTGGCTTATGTGGGACCTGGGGAATTGAACTCGGGGCCTTAGGCACTGGAGGCAAGTGCCTTAACCGCTGAGCCATCTCTCCAGCCCTGAGTTTTGTCTTTTTCTTCTGTCTTTCTTGGGGTTTCATTCAGTCCCAGGCTGACCTGAAACCCATTACAGACCAGGAATCTTAGCCTCCCAATTGACAGGATTAGCAGTATGAGTTAACTCATACCCTTAGAAACTTTGGCTTCATTAGATTTCCTCTTTAATCCCCACTTTTGCATAAATACTCTGTGCTGGCCTTGTTTATGTGTGTATATTGCCAAGTTGGATATTTTGCTCCACCCAGACTATAAGAATATTTGTGTAGCAGGCAAATACAACACCTTGGTTGACTTCTGTTGTCACTTAGTAATATAAGAGCCACACCTGGCACCTTTGGCTCTCACCTTGAAGATATATAACTTCTGAGCTACATGTCTAAAGATATAGCAGATAATTAGAAAACCCAAGCATTGAATTAATTCAAGATGCAAAAACTGATACATTAGCCAGGTAGCACACACCTTTAATCTTAGCACTCAGAGGCAGAAGTAGAAGGATAGTAATGAGTTTGAGGCTAACCTAGGATTACATAGTGAGTTTTTGGTCAGCCTGGGCTACAATGAGACCCTACATTGAAAAAAACAGAAAATACTTTCTACACTGTAATATAAGAAACACACAAAAAAATCAAGACAATATAATTCCACCAAAAATTATAAATGAATCAGAAATGACCTCCAGGGAAACTGACTTAAATGAAATGACTGACAAAGAATTCAAAGGAGTGATTATAACAATGTTCAAAAAAATTCAAGTTGAGCATTGTGGTATAGGCCTTTAATCCCAGCACTTGGGAGGCAGGGGGAGGAGGATTGCTTTGAGTTTGAGGCCCACCTGGGATTACAGACTAAATTCCGGGTAAACCTGGGCTAGAGTGAGACCCTAGCTCAAAAAACCAGAAAAAAGTCGGGCGTGGTAGCACACGCCTTTAATCCCAGCACTCGGGAGGCAGAAGAGACTACATAGTGAAGTCCAGGTCAGCCTGGACTAGAGCGAGACCCTACCTTGAAACCCCTCCCCCCCAAAAAATGTGACAAAAGTCACTTTCAAAACCCAGTTTAAGAATGGCAAAGCTGACTGAAAGTACATCAATCAACTCTAACACATAACCTGCCCTCACATGAAAGGTGCAATTAGCACTTCTACCTGGTTTTGGGGTAGGTATTACCCCAATGAAAGACAAACCTGTTGCATTTTGGGAGGGCTTCTGGTCTCACCTATGTTGAGTTTGAGGGTTGTTCCCTGTTTGTCGCTGTGAGCCTGACTAGTCTGGTTGGGTCTGTGGACCTGCCTTCTTCACAACACTATGATGGAGAAAGGTGGGCTGCCTGTCATCCCAGAACGCGGGGAGGCTGAGGAAAGGAGGATCAGGAATTTGAGGGCAGCCTGTCTCAAGATGAAAAAAGAAAATTATACATTTTGAAACCACTTAAGCTTCGTCCAAATGTGTTATTTCTGGTCCCTTGCCAGCGTTTCAGAAAAATGAAAAGAGGGTCAGCAGCAAACGTGGGGGGACGAGTGACCCCTTTTCGAGGCTCAAGCAGGGATGGAACTAGGCAGGGGGGAACGGCTGGGCGGGAGCCCCGGGCCCAGGGCTGCGAGAAAAGAACCCACCGACCTGTCACCTGGGAGGTAGGACCACCCGGCCCGAGGTTCGCCCTCTAGCCCTAGGGAAGGTGGGCCGGGGGACTAGGACTCCGCCAGGGACCGCGGCCTCCCTCGGCGGGAAGCTAGGGCGTACCACTGTCTCTCGAGGGGCGAACAAGGGTCGCAGCCTGGTCCTGTAGAGCGAAGGGAGCTGCTTACGGAGGAATACATGGCGCTGTGCCGGCTCGCGCCTTTTGTCTTTCTTTTTGTCAGCTCGGCCTCTCTGCGTTCCCTGGACGTCTCAGTGCTCGGGACACGCTCCCCCTTTCCTTTTGCACCTTGGTACGTTCTGGGCGTGACGTCGCGGGGAGGCGTACATAAGCCTCGCCGCCGGGGGCGGGGCCGCTCACTTCTCGCCGCCCGAGCTCGAGGACTCGTCCTTCCGGCGTCTTCGTGCTGGGCTGCCCGTGCGCGCGTGCGCGGACATGGCTTCAAACGGTAGGTGAAGACGCGAGGCGGCCACGGCACGCCGGTCCCAGGCCTCTTTTCCTGTCCCCTAGGCGTTTCGGTACTTGGCGGGCGCGTGTAGGAGCTGTGGCGGGAAGCGGCGCGGAGGAAGGAAAGGGGGTGGCCGAGGTCGCCATTTTGTTTCGTTCCTCCGGCGCCCTTGGCGCGGGGCCTGAGGCCTCGCCGTGTCAGTGCCGGTACTCGAGTGTCGGGAGGAACGCTTCGTGGAGGGTGCCCGCGGGCGGGACCGGGGGCGTGGGGGGGACACGCTCGGCCCGTCAGCCCAGCCCCCTCCCAGCCGCGCGCTCAGGCCCGCTTTGTCGCAGTGCTGCATCCGGGCACTCGTCTCGCGCACGCGCGCTGCAGGCCCCTCCTCCCCTCCCGGGCGCCGATCCCCGGGGCCCGCCTCGTGTCGGACCCTCCGCGGAAGGTCGGTGGGCGCGCGCGCGTCCGCTGCTGGCCTCCCCCGGGAAGAGGCGGGTCTTCCTGTTCCCGCCTGCGACTCCACGCGGCGGTGGGCGGCGGCGCGGGAGCGGGTGCAGCCGGGCCTGCGGCCGGGGGATGGACTCTGAGACCCGGCCCGTGCCTTTTCTCCGCTCCCTTAAAGCCGAGGGATGGCCGCCCGGGGCCACACCCTCTCGGGGCCCGTCATTCTGCCTTGTGCGGGGGACGTGCCGCCGTTCCGGGGGGGGGGGGGGGGGGGGGGAAGCCGAGCGGGGCGTGTTGAGTGCTGTCTGGTTTTTCTTGGCTTGCTGAAAGGGAAGGCATGAAAAAAAAATATTTGGAGCCACAGGTCTGGAGACTTGAACGCCAGGTTGAATATTGTTTCCGAGGCCAGTATCCTTTGAGGCTTTAGTTAAAAGTCCACTGTGGACTCGGCCAATCAGGAGAGCGGGGGGAGGGCTCTCTGGGGAAAGCGGGGTCTCTCCCCCCCCAGCTTTGAATAAAACTTGAGCTTTGCTTCAAAAATAAAATAAAATAAAATAAAATAAAGGGCCACTTTGCTTATGGCTTTTGGGGGTAGGGAGTGGGATTTCTGGTGTTGAAAATTGTGAACTTCACTGCTGCCTTGGGCTTGAACTCCAGTCTGTGCCCTTAGGACTTTGCAAAGACTTCCCGTAGAGCGTGTGAAAATGAAATGTGTAAGCCAGGGCATGGTGTTGCAGGCTAAGGCTTTGACCTTTCTTGGCTTTTATTTATGGTTATTTTTTTATTTTTTTGAGGTTGTCTTCGCCAGCCATAGGCATGGTCTTAATGTAGCCTAAGTAGCTAAGGATGAATTTGAACTTTGGAGACTCATGAGTGTTGAGTGCACCACCACTGCTCTTGGTTTATGTGATCCTTGGGATCAAACCTAGGTCTTCAGGCATGTACTCTTGGCAGCTGAGCTATAATCCCTAACCACCATTTGCAGTGAAGTTTTTATTGTTTTTCAAGGTAGGGTCTGGCTGACCTGGAATCCATTATGTAGTCTCAGGCCGGTCAACTTTTGGGGATCCTCCTATCTCGGTCTCCCAGTGCTGAGAGAAGTTTGGTTAGGTTTTATTTGATCTGGAGGCCCCAGTATGTAAGTTGATGAACTTCGCTCTATTCCATTATTAGCTGAAGCTAATTGTTTGTATTTCCCTTTTTCAGACTATACCCAACAAGCAACCCAAAGGTAAGTACATTTATGGGCTTCTCAGACTTTATAAAGAACAATTGGTCACTAAACTTTGGTTCTCTCCCTCACCTCCCCCCCCCTTGTATTTTTTTTGTATGCTTTTGTTTTTACTTTTCCCCTTTTCTGAATGCCCTGTTTTCCTTTCTCCTAGCTATGGAGCCTATCCTACACAGCCTGGGCAGGGCTACTCCCAGCAGAGTAATCAGCCTTATGGACAGCAGAGTTACAGTGGTTATGGCCAGTCAGCAGACACCTCAGGATATGGCCAGAGCAGCTATGGCTCTTCTTACGGACAGACCCAAAACAGTGAGTTCCTATTAGTGGGTCATGCTATTTCCATATTCTCTTTCTGAATGTTGCTTTTCTTAAAACCCTGGACAGTGCCAAAATTTCTGTTATTCTCCCTCAGTCTGTAACTCTTAAAACTTTTTGTAGTCATTTTTCCCCCCAAATATCCAAAGTTGGGTGGATGTGGTGACTCATTCCTATAATTCCAGCACTTTGGATGCTGAGGTAGGATTGCCATGAGTTTGAGGCCAGCCTGGGTTACAGAATGAGTACCACGTGAGACTTTGTTTTAAAAAACAAACCAGCAGTTAGTAAATAGTGATCTTTTGAGTTATTAGTGATAGTGGAGACTGGTTTTGGGATAAACGGAAATGAAATTGGAAGGAGTCCATTGTGTTGCACTTCTGTAATCTGAGCACTTGGGGTATGGGATATGGAGGATCCAGGAGTTCAAGGTCTTTACTACATGGCTAGGTGAGGCCAGCCTGGGCTACATGAGACCCTGTCTCAACCCCATTCTGCCAAAAGGAACAAGACAATAAAGTTAGAGCATTAACCTTGTTTTAAGAGAGGGTACTTTAAGACTTGTAATATTTTAAAAAAATATTTTGGTGCTTGCTTGTAAAGCCTGCCAGCTTTGGTTGGATTCTCCAGTGCCTACATAAAGCCAGACACACAAAATGAAGTATGTGTCTGGAGGACTTTACCAGGGGCAAGAGGCCCTGGTGCACCCTTGTCTTCTCTCTCTTCCCTTCTGCAAATAAAATAAAAATCTTTACTAAATATATTTGAGAGAAAGAAAGAGGCAGACAGAATGGGTGTGCCAGAGCCTCTTGCCTTGCCAATGAACTGCAGATGCATCCTCCACTTTGTGCATCTTTATGTGGGTACTGGGGAATTGAACCTGGGCCATTGGGCTTTCCAAGCAAGTGCCTTTATTTTTTTGTTGTGAATGGGACATTACATAAGTGCAGATGTGCACATCTGAACCATCTCCTTCCTACCTTTTGGAGGCAGAGTATTATGTATCCAGGCTGTCTTACTGCAAAAGATGACCTTGAAGTTGTGATCCTCCTGGGATTACAAGTGTGTGCACCATCACATCCAGTTCATGCTGTGGGGCTTTGGCTTGCTAGACAAGCAGTCTACCAACTGAGCTACATCCTGGGTCCCTCTCTTTTTTCTCTAGACTGGGTCCAGACTGGGCTTGAATTCATGGATATCCTACTTAACCTTCCTGAGTTGGAATTACAGGAATGAGCCATCATGCCTAGTCTCAGATTTACAGCATTTTCCCCCTTAGAGTAGTAGAGATTGAACCTAGATAGCCTTGGACATGGTAGGCAAATGCTCTTATCAACCCTCCTTCCACCCCCTTAATTTGAGACTGTCTCACTAAGTTGCCCATGGCTGGTCTTGATCTTTTGGTCCCTCCGCTCTTAGTGTGGTAAGTGTCTGGTATATAGGCCTATACCACAAGGCCCAGCTTTTTGTTTTCATGTATAAATCCAAAAGCATGTAGCCACTGTGTTATGTGGAGGCCAAAAGGGTGTTGTACCTTTTCCACTTCATTTGAGGTGTTAACCAGGCTAGCTGCTTCATAAGCTTCTGGGAAATCCTGTCTCTGTGTCTCATTTTGGGGTAGGCATGCAGGATTGCAGAAGATTACTGCAGCTTTTGGCTTTTTATTTTTTATTTAAAAATTTATTTATTTGCAAGGAGAGAGAAACAGAATGGGCATGCCAGGCCCCCATCCTCACCCCCTGCAAATGAACTCCAGATATATGCGCCCTTTTGTGCATCTGGTTTTACGTGGGCAGTGGGGAATTAACTCAGGCTTTTAGGTTTTGCAGGCAAGTTCCATAACTGCTGAGCCATCTGTCCAGGTGCTTTTGGCTTTTTAAAGAAATATTTTAGAAAATTTGTTTGCAAGCAGAGACAGAAAAAGGGGTTGCTTACCACTGCAAATGAACTCCAGGTGCATGTGTCACTTTGTGCATCTGGCTATATATGTGGGTACTGGGGAATCAAACCCAAACCATTAGACTTGGCAAGCCAAGTGCCTTAACCGCTCGCTCTCCAGCCTCCAGCTTTTAAATTTTATGTGACAGCTGGGATCTGAACTCTCTTTTTATTGGGCTATCTTCCCTAGCCCCAAGGTCCAACTCTTAGTAGTTCTCTAAACAAATTTTTCAAATATGAGTGAACACTTGAGAAATATATGTCCCCTGTAAAACTTTTGTGACTCTTGATTTCTTTGTAGCAGGCTATGGCACTCAGTCAGCCCCCCAGGGATATGGTTCCACTGGTGGATATGGCAGTAGCCAGAGTTCCCAATCCTATGGACAGCAGTCCTCGTACCCTGGCTATGGCCAGCAGCCAGCTCCTAGCAGCACCTCAGGAAGGTAAGGTGTTATGGGTGGAATAAGGCCATAAAGATTAGGTGTGAATTGTTGAGTCTGTTAAGAGAATGGATGGACTAAAAGTAAGAGGCTATCTGGGCATTTTGGGATTCTCATTCTGTGTTCTTTCTCCTTAGTTACGGTGGCAGTTCTCAGAGCAGCAGCTATGGGCAGCCTCAGAGTGGGGGCTATGGCCAACAGTCTGGGTATGGTGGACAGCAGCAAAGTTATGGACAGCAGCAAAGTTCCTATAACCCCCCTCAGGGCTATGGACAGCAGAACCAGTACAACAGTAGCAGTGGAGGCGGTGGAGGGGGTGGTGGAGGTAAGAAAGTGTCTTCAGCTTTGTTTCCTGTTTTTATTTCCTATGATGGTTTGTATTCTGTTATTTGGCCCTTTTCTTAGTTTTCTTTGCCAGATCTCTTTCTGTAGTCCTTTATTTTCTGGCACTTCATGTCCCCACCCTCCCAGTTCTTTGTTGCTGAGAATTGAATTGAACCCAGTAATATGTGTATGTTAAGAACACTAGTACTACTAAGTTTTTATTTTTTAAATGCACTCTTGCTTTCCTTATAGGCAACTATGGCCAAGATCAGTCCTCCATGAGTGGTGGCGGTGGTGGTTATGGCAATCAAGACCAGAGTGGTGGCAGCGGTGGTGGCTACGGGGGAGGACAACAGGATCGTGGGGGTCGTGGCAGGGGCGGTGGAGGTGGTTACAACCGAAGCAGTGGTGGCTATGAACCCAGAGGTCGTGGAGGTGGCCGTGGAGGCAGAGGCGGCATGGGGTAGGTGTCTCGTGAGCCAGGGAGTACTTCTGTGGGTAGTGTGGAGGGTTGCATGAATCTCCCCTTGAAGTCAGTCCCTAGTGCATGGTTTGTATTGTTCTTTGGGCATATTTAAGGGCTTTAATTTGTGGGCAGTGGCTGTCTCTTTGTACATTCCCATTATATTTTTGTGAGAACTTGGAAGCCTAAATTCCCATCTACACCTCTGAGTAGAGATTTGCGTTTTGGTGCTTCTATTTCTAAAGAAAAACAGATTATGGATTGGAGTCATTGATAATCCTAGTCAAGAAACACGGAAGTAAAAACTTCTGCAAGGGAAACGGATGATCCCACTCCTGGGATAAATAGTAGGGAAACTTGTTTTGTGTATTTACATGTGTCCTTTAAGGGAGTTGGTAATGATTAACCTGACTTTAGCTTTCAGGCCGTATTCTGTAGCCATTTGAATCCATGAGTTTGATTTTGCACTAATTTGACTGACTGACGTGTGTGAATTGGTTTATGGAGTCTTCTGACTGAACTGAGCAGACTTGGGGCAATTTGTTCCACTATCTGCCTTTCCTTGGTTAGTTAAAAAAATCAGCTTGTCCAACTGGATCTTTCCTTCTCATTGAAGTAAAACCTTAGATTTGATGTTAAAATGTTGTCAAATCTGTTGGTAAACAAAATTTGAGGGACCCTACACTTGTCTCCCTTGAGAAGGGAGGAATGTCAGTGATGCTCCTTTTTTTGAGAAAGGACTTTAGAATGAGGTTGAACATGGTAAGTATATGGAGGTGGGTGGGGGCAGTCTCAAGAAAACACACAAGTAAGGTAAACTTGTGCGTGTGTTTAATGCAAAACTTTTAAAAAGAAAAACTGTTATGTGACTGTTAACTTGCTCTGCATTTTATGTGCCACAGGTATGAAAGGTGACATTGCAAAATACTCGGCTCTTCTCACAGTGTAGAAGGGGTGACCCCGGGGGGTGGAGGGTGATCAAAACCAGCTCAGTAGTCAGGATAGGGCCTAGCTAAGTTTGTCTTGCTTTAAGGGGAAATTGCCTTTGGTTATGACTTTTTATGGAGTGGGGTTGGGTCTGCTTGCTGCTTTCAAAGCAAAAACCACAAAAATGTGTTCAGGGCTACCCCAGCCCGGTGTGAAATGTCTTCTGGGTAAATTGGGGGCAGATGTACTGGGTTGTCCACTACTTGCAACAAGAGGAAAAAACATCTGCTACGTTGGAAGAACAACCAAGGAAAACAGGTTATTTTTTTTTTTCCAGAGGATATAGACATACCTTTTAAAGCAAAATCCTTGTGTTTGAGAAATTGCACACGTGTGTGTGATACACTCAAAAGGTCAGACCAAGGGGTGGTCAGGTAGGGATCTATTTTAGTAGTCACTTGTATCTTTTTCCCAAAACACCCATGTTTGGGGAACATTAAAACAAAAACAACAAAACCAACAACCAAAAAAACAAACAAAAAAACCCCAAAACAAACAAAACACCCTTTTGTAGCCGTTGGAAGCTTCATGTCCTTTCTTCTAACTTGTCTTCTCCAGCGGAAGTGACCGAGGTGGCTTCAATAAATTTGGTGGTAAGTGAACAGAGTTTCCAAAATTCCCAACTCTCAGCAATGCTTTGTCTGATTGTTCATTTGCAGATGTCTTAGCGTGTTAGTTTTAAGTGTCAAAGGTTTTTGAAGTGTTCTGAAGTGTCCATAACCACCTCCAGAAGGGGGTGGGGTAGGGTAGAATACTGCCTGCTGCCAGAAGTGTGCTAACATGGAGACAGGCAGGGATAAGCTCGGTTGTCGTCTGCTACCAAATTGGTTTGACTCAGGTGAATAGAATTATCTTGTAGGCCTCTTGACGAGTGTTGCCATACTTGGCACTTAGTGACCACCATCATGAGCCAACTGGAGAAGAGTGTTGGAATATGTGGTTCCAACTTGGCTTTAGGATCCTTATAAGTGTGTCCAAGGATAGTGTGTATATATAAATGTGTGTATGTGTATGTGTGTTTGTGTGTGTGTGTGTCTGTAACTACCTTCCAAGTATTTTCATTCTGGGAGAGGGGCATGAAATGCCCTTCCCTGAGGATGATAACGATGGTATGAAGTACTGAATATTGTCAATGCAATTCTACATATGTACTCAGATGGGCAAATAGAATATTAGATCTGGGAAGGAAGGTGTGGACTACTTCAAAAAAATATTGAGAGCATGTGTGGCTCATGGGAAATAACCAGGTCTTATACAACAACTGAATTCATGGAAAAATTAGAAATTTGAGAAGTCTCCCAGTAAGCTGGAAGGAACTCTTCTGGTTTGGTTAACAAAAAGGTTTCTTGATTTGTCTCAACATTTAAAGCCAAAGGCTTGGGTTCGTGACTTAGGTGTCATTGTATACAAGTACAATATTTATATATGATGAATTTAGTTCAACATTGGTTAAAGATGGTCTCTGGAAAAAAAATAGAGGCTGTATTATGGAAATAAGATTTCTGGTCTGTTCCCTGGGACATGCTTTAAAAATACAATAGCTATTATGTGTGTTTTCTAATTTTCATGTGGCTTTGGGGAAACAACATGGTTTTAAGAATGGTTTCTAAAGATGAAATTAAAAATTGTTCAAGGGTTAAGTGTCTTTGGTGTTAAAAGTTTGGAGAAAATGGATGGATGCACATCACATTGCTGGTGGTGAGCCCATGTGTCTCTGATGTGAGAACAGGGCCAATCTATAAAGTTGGCTGGTTAATTTAAATGGGTCATTACTACAAATCAACTTCCCTCCAATCTGTGCTGAGGTCATTTCCCAGCCTGAACTGGGGGAGACAGCCATTTCTGAACTGTGGCGTTGTCCCTGTGGGGACTCAATAATAGATCTTAGGGTACTGTTTCTCCCCCACACCTGCCTAGGATGTTCTCTTTTGGGCAGGTCCCAGGATAGGGTTTGGAGTAAGGCTGGGAACACTTAAATCTGATACATTGCATCTGAGATATTGTAAGAATTTGAATTTGGTGTTAATTTATTTGTCCTTTCCTGATGACTAACAGCTCCTTTTCCTTGTTTTTGTTTTTCTTTCTTTTTTTTTTTTTAATGTCACTAAGGCCCCCGGGATCAAGGATCACGTCATGATTCTGGTGAGTCTGCTGCTGGCACAAAAGAGTGGCTAAATTATCTAGACTTTACCTAGCTGTTTATTGAAACTAAAACAAAACAGCAGAAAAGAGCAGAGAGAGAAGGGAAGGGATATAGTTAGTTATACAGCAGTGGCTTATAAAAGTACTTGTTAAACAATGGGTTCCTCTCCAACAATTTAGGTCAGAGATGAATCTGAGAATTTTGCATTTTCAGTAAGTCCTAAGGATGCTATTGCATTATTGCATCTGTATATAAAACTTCATTTAAAGCAGAGGGTTTTTTTGTTTGTTTTGGTCTGTACTTGTGTGTACACATTGAAAATGTTAAATTCCATGATTTAGAAAGACCGATTAATATCACATAAAAAGGGAAGCATTTAATGTAACTTTTCTGACTGTAGTTGTGTTGGTTGGTAAACTGTTTTTGGTTTTCAAGGTAGGTCCTGTAGCTCAGGCTGGCCTGGAATTCAAAGAATAATTGTGAGGCTAAACATAAAATAGGAATGTGGCTGGTAAATGAAGATACAGGCATTACTATTTTGGGTGGGGGGTTTTCTATAATAGTTGTATTGCTTATCTTGGTTCTGTCTTAGCAAGACCCTTTGAAGCTTTTATATCAAGCAATTGAAGTTAGATCATTGAGTTAACTTGATTATTTCTTTTTCAATCTGTTTTTTTCTTCTGATCCATTCCTCTTGTGTTCAATATACAGAACAGGATAATTCAGACAACAATACCATTTTTGTGCAAGGCCTGGGTGAGAATGTTACAATTGAATCTGTGGCTGATTACTTCAAGCAGATTGGAATTATTAAGGTACTTGGACAGATGGAGGTGGTGCTTCCTGTCTGTATTGTAGGCTTTCAGATTTTACACATACATAAAATTAAACCTTAATGATTGTCAGTTTTTTTTCTTAAGTTTTGAGTCTTGCTGTGTTTAAATAGTCTTCCTGCCTCAGCTGGTTTTACAGGTGTGAGCTACCGTGTCCGGCTTCCACCTTAAATTTATTTTAACTTATTTGGCAAAGAACATTAGCTATTGCCATTTTCTGAAAGAAATCACATAAGTATAATTGATAAGGGAGGGGCCCAAAAATGTGGTGAGGACCATTACTTTAAGATACATGTGAGCTAGGGGAAAGTCACTGGGAAAAGGGAAGCTGAGGTTTGGGAATGATAAACCTCAAGATGATGGGAACTATCCACAGGTTCTGCATTGGTAGATTGTGAGCCAATCTAAGACCAAATATTTGGTGTGTGTGTGTGGGGGTGATGCATCCATGCTGAACTTGCCTAGACTCATTCCTAAGGCAGTATAACAACCATAGAGCATTTATAGCAAGTATTATAAGCAATCTGGAAATTATTTTCCTCTGGGGATTGAACCCTGTGTCCTTGTGATTGCTAGGAAAGCTCTCTAATATTGAACTTCACCTTTAGGGATAGAGTATACAGGAGGTTGTGTGTGCAAATAGTAAACCAATAAACTGCATTTTTACCTTATTTAGACAAATAAGAAAACTGGACAGCCCATGATTAATTTGTACACAGACAGGGAAACTGGCAAACTGAAGGGAGAGGCAACAGTCTCATTTGATGACCCTCCTTCTGCTAAAGCAGCTATTGATTGGTTTGATGGTAAGTTTGGAAAAACTGGTAGAGGTGGGTGGTGAGGATAGGGTAACTAGCAGACTCCACTTTGAGGGTTTTTTTTTTTTTTTTTTGTCTTCTAGTATAATCTCTCTATTCTTTCTTTTGCTCATATTCCATTAGTTTATAAACTATTCAGGAAGGGTTTTTGTGTCAACAGTTCTTCCTTCAAATTCATTTTTTAAAAATATGTATGGGTATCAAACCCTGGTAACACACATTCTAGGCCCTCTACCATTGAGCCACACCCCAAACTCAAAAATATTTTTATTATTTTTGGTATTTTCTAGGTAGGGTCTCACACTAGTCCAGGCTAACGGGGAGCTCACCTTAGTTCAGATGGTCCTATAAATACATGCACCACCACGCCTTTAATCCCAGCATTTAGGGCAGAGGTAGAAGGATTGCTGTGAGTTCAAGGCCAGCCTGGAACTACAGAGTGAGTGCCAGGTCAGCAGCGAGAATCCTACTTTGAAAAAACAAAACTAAAAAACTCGTTTTATTTCTTTAGGTAAAGAATTCTCTGGGAATCCTATCAAGGTCTCATTTGCTACTCGCCGAGCAGATTTCAATAGGGGTGGTGGGAATGGTCGCGGAGGCCGAGGGCGAGGAGGTGAGCTTATCTGGTGGTATACAGAGGTGATGGGGGAAACAGATGGAAAGAGGGAGGGAAGTCTAACCAAACTAAGGGAAATAAAATATTTGTATTTGTTTTAGGACCCATGGGCCGTGGAGGTTATGGAGGAGGTGGCAGTGGTGGTGGTGGTCGTGGAGGATTTCCCAGTGGAGGTGGTGGCGGTGGAGGACAACAACGAGCTGGGGACTGGAAGTGTCCTAATCCGTGAGTGAAACTTCTTATAAGTGTGTGTGTCTTTTGATGATAGTGTAGATTTAATGCTGGTGTTTGTAGTGACATTCAAAGCCACACTGTTGATGGAATATTGAGTTGGTAGTTTTCTTAGGTTAGGCAGGCATATAGTAGTCCCTCCTCCTGGGGTATGCTGTCTTACCAAGACTCAGTGAATGCCTGGAGCCTTAGTGCAGAACCAACCTTATGTGTTTGAATAAGCACGAGATCTGAGGTCTGCAACTGAGACACTAAGTGGATAATGTGTGTGTAGTCTGGATATGCTGAACAACAGGGCAGTGGATTCATGTTGTGGGCATGATGGAGAGGCGACTACTGCAAGATTTAAAACCAATTTTTCTAATTTCTGATTTCAAACTGGTTGAACTGTGGGGAACCAAGCAATGGAAAGGGAGGACTATTGTAATGGGCAAAGGTCATTAACAAGTTGTTCCTGAGAAGTAAGCTTTTGTAGTCGTGACTGTTTGCTTTATGCTTTATCAGACTAATTGCTTTGTTTCCTTAGTACATGTGAGAACATGAACTTCTCTTGGAGAAATGAATGCAACCAATGTAAAGCCCCTAAACCAGATGGCCCAGGAGGGGGACCAGGAGGCTCTCATATGGGTAAGAAAAGAGGCAGACATGGTATTGAGGACCCACAACCCTTTGTTTTTAATTTAGGGGGCAGGAGGATGAAGATACAATCATATTTCTTTTGTTCTAGGGGGTAACTATGGAGATGACCGACGTGGTGGCAGAGGAGGCTATGATCGGGGCGGCTACCGGGGCCGCGGCGGGGACCGTGGGGGCTTCAGAGGGGGCCGGGGTGGTGGGGACAGAGGCGGCTTTGGCCCTGGCAAGATGGATTCCAGGTGAGTAGAGTCCCTAAATCAAAATAAAATAATTTGGACAGAGGTCATGAAAGGTTGTACTAAGGATGTTTTGACTTGAGAACATTGAGGAAGGAGGGAAGGAAGAAAAATGAGAGGAGCCAGTCTTACATGTGTCCCACTTAAATGTTCTTTTGGGTAGGAGGGGCACGTAGGATATTTTGGGGTATGAATGGATAGGCTGGAAACTGGTAATCTAATTGATAATTTACTTTTTCCTCATGCAGGGGTGAGCACAGACAGGATCGCAGGGAGAGGCCTTATTAGCCTGACTCCTGAAGTTCTGGAACAGCTTTTCTTCCTCTACCCAGTGTTACCCTTGTTATTTTGTAACCTTCCTACTCCTGAACACTCATGGATTTTTTGTGTGTGTGTGTGTTGGACTACCGCATTTGTAACCATACCTCTGGTTCCCATTAAACATCATTTTAGTTAAATATTGTTTCCCCCCACTTTCTGAGGGATGTGTGTTCACATCAGGAATGTGGAGAGTATTGCTCTTAGCAATAGCAGGAATTGGAATAATAACTTGTTTTTGCCAACATAAAGTGATCTTGATTGAAGGGAGAGGAGGGCATATATTGAGTAGGTTACTGAGAAAGGAGAGGTGAGTGAATTAACATCTAATTTTCAAGGGAAGGAGCTTAGGTGTGTGCAGAGACACAGTGATTAGTTTGATGATATATCCTGCCTGAATCCAGAGGTCTTAAAAACATTGGTATTCTGAGTTTTTTCCTTTGAGTCTCAGGGTGGCCTCGAAACAATGGTGGTCCTCCTACCTCTGCCTGCCAAGTGCTGGAATTAAAGATGTGTGCCACTATGCCTGGTTTGAGTTCTTTAAAAATATATATATATATTGGAGAATAGGCACACAAAGGTCTCCTGCCACTACAAACAAATTCCAGATTCATGCACCATTTTGTGCATCTGGCTTTATATATGTAGTGGGGAATTGAATTGGGGCTGGCAGGTTTTGCAAGCAAGCACCTTTAACCTCAGCCATTTCACCCAACCCCAAATCTTAATAAAAAGTTTTTTTGGTATATATGTGTGGATGCACCAGGGTCTTAGGCTGCTACAGATGAAAGCATGTCTGGCTTTATGTGTGTAGTTGGAAAATTGAACCATGGTTAGTAGGCTTTGCAAGCAAGCATCTTTATCTGTTGAGTCACCTCCCCAGCCCAGGCCCCCCCCACCTTTTTTTGAAATGGTGTCTTATTCAGGCCTAACCTGGTTGGTATTTTGAGATTTCATGCTTGCTTTTTTCTTTTTGAGATTTCTTATGTATTCCAGGCTACCTTTAACTCAAATGTGCTTCAGCCTCTTGGGGCGCTGGGGTTATATAGGTCTCTGCCATCACACCCAGTGAAGGCTGTTGAATGATAAAAGAGGAAAGGTGGGGTCATTGAGTTAAAAACAGGGCTCTTGGGGCTGGAGAGATTGGTTAGCAATTAAAGCACTACAAATCCTGATAACGCATGTTTGATTACCCACTGCCCATGTAAATCAGATGGCACAAAGTGTATCTGAAGTTCATGTACAGCAGTTGAAGGCCCTGGTGCACCCATTCTCTTGCCTGCCTGCAAATAAAATGTTTTTAAAAATAGAATATAGGGCTGGAGCGCTTGTCTGCGGAGCATGATGACCCACGTTCTATTGATTACCCTGTACCCACAGCCAGATGAATAAGGTGGTGCATGCATCTGGAGTCTGCAGTGGTTGGAGGCCCTGGGATGCCCATTCCATTATCTCTCTCCAAATACATTTTAAAAATAGAATATAAAGCTGGATGTGGTGGCTCATGCCTTTAATCTGAGCACTAAAGAGGCAGAGGTATGTGGTTTGCCATGAGTACAAGGCCACCCTGAAGACTATAGTGAATTCCAGGTCAACCTGGGCTAAAATGAGACCCTGCCTCTAAAAAGCAATATAAAGAACTGAATTAGGCATAATGGTATATGTTAATCCCAGCACTGAGTGGTAAAAAGGATTGTGAGTTTAAGTCTATCCTGGGCTGCATAGAGAAATCCTGTCTCAGAATAAACCAAAATAAATCCAAGTTAAGTGTTTAGTGGTGCAGGCCTTTAACCTGTAAATTGTAGGCTGTCTTGAGACTGCAGTGAGTCCTATATCAGCCTGGGGTAGAGAGAGAGATCCTACCTAGAAAAGTTGTTGGGCATGGTGATGCTTACCTGTAGTTGCCAGCATTTAGAAGTCATGACAGGATGAGGAGGTAAAGGTCATTTCAGTGAACATGGAGGGAATGAGGACAGTCTGCTATGTGTCTAAAGAAGCCAGGGCCTTTTTTTTTTCCCTGTGGGGTTTGGCCTTTTCAAGGTATGATCTCTAGCCCAACTGGCCCTGAATTCAGTGATCCTACCTCAGCCTCCTTGCATGCAGGTGCCTAAAGTGGGGTGAAAGGTGTACCACCAAGCTGCTCTAACATAACCACAAAAATCTTGATTATATGAGCAATTGCTTTGAGTTTGTATGTATGGTGCTTTAGCTTCTCAAGTGCTCATGGGACATCCATGCACTTCTAAGCACAAAGTAGGGTTTGGTCATGGCATTTGGTAATAGGCAAAAGTGTCATCAGCATAGTTCACCTTGTAGATGTATGGAGATAGTTGGGAATCTTCATATTTATTTTACTAGGGGTCATAATCAGTCTTGTATGTGTGCACACAAGTATGTAAGGTAAAAATTGGACCAAAAATTCAAGGGCTTGGAAGATGGCTCAGCAGTTAGGGGTGTTTGCTTGCAAAACCTCAGTAAACTGGCCTGGGGATATGACTCTGCTAGTAGGAACTCTGGCAGCAAAGTAGAGGGCCCAAGTGTGTTGACCTAATTCAGTAGTCCTGTCTCAGTTTACTGAGTGCTGTAATTAAACAGATGTGGGCCACTATGCCTGGCTTTAAACCAGACCTTTTTTTCCCTCTCAAAATAGGGTCTCCCTCTGACTTAGGCTGATCTAGAACTAACTAGTTATAGGCTGGCCTCTCAAGACTGGAATTACAAGTGTGCCACCATGCCTGGCTTTTATTTTCTACTTCTTCCCAAGTTACAGACATTAGAAGCATATACTACTATGCCTGGCTATCTTCAGTTTTTAAAACTGATTTGAAATAGATGTGTACTTCCTTTTGCAAAATTAAGGGCCATTTGTGTGGCTAAACACAAGGAGTGAACTATTGGAATGAGTACTGGTGCTGTGGTGTGGAGCCACATCTGGCATATTACAATTTTTATAAAAATAAAGGTCATATCCCCTCTCTACCATCCCATTTTCTTTCAGGGCTCTCCTAGTGGGTGGTTGGTGTTCACTGTTGGGTTATTAAGGTCTCGTTTATTTTTCTCCTACCTCAGTCTGCTGGGATTATAGGTATGAACCACTATTCCCAGCTGGAGGACAGTTCTAAGGGCTGGGGTATTAGATTAATATTTGAAGCAGTTTCTATGTGTCATTCTGTCCATACAACACCTCACCAAAGGGTGGCAGCATTGCACAATTGGAAGTTCTGAAGCTTCTTTTGAGTGTCTTAGGGCTTTACTAAAACCTATTCAGTGTAGGGACCTGTCAGATCATGGGGCTTTTTTGTTTTGATTTGTTTTTCTGGAGTTTGAGGGAAATCTGGCCCATTTTGTTTACTGTGTTTCTGAGTCTATGTCCTGAAAACCTGTGTCAGACATGGCCTGAACCAAATACTTTCTAAGTTGAGAAAACAGGTTGAGTGTCTTTTTTTAAAAAATCATGAATTTAGGGGGAAATTATGAATTTTGAGGTTTATTTAGGGGAAATAGGTATCTAGGAAAAGGCTGGAGCAGTTACATGTGGAAGACTGGACATAAAAGCTCTTCAAATAACAGACTAGAGAACTGTAGTGAAGGGGACTGAGAGATCAATGTGAGAAGGTGGTACCCCAAAGCATGACAGGAAGCAAGCAGGAACATGCCCAGGTCAAGCCAGGCTGGGACGGAAGAGACAGACTTAACATGGGTATTCAGGTCAGGTGATGAGGTAAAAGTTACAGGTTGAGTATCTTTTCTCCAAAATACTTGGTAATGCAAATTTTGTTTTATTTCAAGGTAGAGTCGGTCTCTAACCTAGGCTGACCTGGAACTCACTCTAGCCCCAGGCTGGCCTCAGTGATCCTACCTCCTGACTGCTAGGATTAAAGATATGTGCCACCATGCCCTGCTCAAAATACTTGGATAAAAGTATTTTTATGTGTGTATCTGCATAGAAATGAATATTTGTTTTAATTTGAGTCACATGACAGCCCTATTAAACAGTGTAATTCAACAGGTCCAGATCCATTCTAACAGGTACTCTGAAGGTGTTGATTTGGTAACTTAGCAACACTGGAGAGCTTGTTCCTGCTCAATTCTCCCCATTCTCAGTGAAAAGGGAAACTTGGTACAGAACTTAAATAAACCATGTTGTCTCAAGAGCTAAGGAAGGAAGGCTGGGTCCTGAATGTAGGTTCTTGTAATTAGCACAAGCCTAACCAATGCTGGTTTCTATTCTTGTTCAAAGACTTAAAAAACTTGAAGGTCTGAGCAAGGAGTGTTAAAAAGCTAGGCATGGCACACCTGTAATACCAGCACTTAGGAGATGGGGGTAGAAGGACCAGAAGCTCAAGGTCAGCTGGGCATTGTGGCACACACCTTTGGTCCCAGGACTGGAAGCTGAGGTAAGAACACTGAGTTCAAGGCCAGGCTGGTTCCAGGTCAGCCTGGGCTAGAGTGAAACCCTGCCTCCGTATTCGTGTGTGTGCCACAAACAGGATCTCATCACTACAAACCACAACACTAGCCACAGCACTTTGCGTCAGTTATATGGGTGGCCAGAAGGTTGATCCATAGGCTGTTGGGCTTTGCAAGCAAGCATCTTCCCAGGTCTTAAGTTGCTTGCTGTTTTAATGTAGTCTCAGGCTGGCCTCAAACTCTCAGTGTTCTCCTACCTGCTGCCTCTGAGTGTTGGGATTAAAGATGTGTGCCACCACTCCCAGCTTCAGTTGCTATTAAAATATTTGAGAGAGGCAGATAGCACTAGTGGGTGTGCACCAGGGGCGGTAGCCATTGAAAAGGAACTCTAGACATGCTGCAACCTTGTGCATCTGGCTGCATGTGGGTACTGGGGAATCAAACCCTGGTTCTTAGGCTTTGCCTGAACTCCTGAGCCAGCTCTCAACCCCTCAGTTACATTTTTTCCTCTGGAATTTTAAATTTTTAATGGAAAAAATATTTGTAAGTGGGGAAGGAGAGAATGTCTGGGCATACCAGGGCCTTCTGTCACTGCAAACAAACTTCAGACACATAAACCACTTTGTGTATCTGGCTTTATGTGGGTACTGGGGAATCAAACCTGGACCATCAGCCTTTGCAAGCAAGTGCCTTTAGCTATCTCCAGCCCTAGAGTTTTTATTTTTGTCAGGAGATGGCATCATCAAAGGAGTCTGGCATAGACTGATGGGAAATTTCTGGCTTCATCGAGGATTGGTACTTTTCGTGAGGTATGAAACATTCAATTGCTCTTTCACTTTGTTCACTAAAAACTACTGTGGGCCTTGAACTGTCTGCTTGATATGGTCCCTGTTCTTCAGTGTTTCCAAACTTTCAGCGAGAACTGCCACCAGTTCTGGAGTGGTAGGATGAGCCAGGTGGTGGGTCAGGTGGCACCATGAATAGTAGTGTAATTTCCTAAAGCACTGAGAAGCTGAGAGCAAAAACACCCTGCTTAGAGAGTTGTTGACACTGGGTTTCTTTTTGGCACTGGCAGCCTTCAATGCTTTCTCTGGCCCACGCCATTCCTGGAGAAGGAAATTACAGGTTGCACTCTGGTCAACTCTGCCAACCACAGAAACTTCGAGAAGATGAGATCTGGTAGCTGTTTCTTCTCTAGTTGCCATTTTTGCCTCCAAAGGAACACGTACATTTCTCTCCAGGAAATAAAGGCCGGGGAGTGATGGAATTAAAGATGAGGGCCACCAATGGTGTCTGCCTGAAGTAGTTTTTTTTAATTGACATTCATTGTGTGTGTGTGTGTGTGTGTGTGTGTGTGCGTGCGCGCGCGCGCGCGCGTGTGTGCGCGCGCGCGTGTGCATACCAGGGACCCTTGCCACTGTAAATGAATGTCAGATGCATTTGTATTGGCTTATGTGGGTATTGGGAATTAAACCCTGGGCTGGCAGGCTTTGCAAGCAATTGCCTTTATCTGCTGAGCCATTTCTTCAACCCCTCAAGGCACTTTATAGATTGAAAAATAAAAATCCCCCTTTAATATGTATATATTTTTAAAGTGATCATTCTATTGGACAAGTCTTTAGTGAAAGAAAGAAAATAGACCACAATACTAGTTTGTTTTGTCCCTGAGACATTGGAAAGTGATCCAGAAGGAAGAGCATTTGAGCATTCTGGGACAAGTAGATTTCAGGGCTGTCTGACTGGCATGTATGCTGAGTGTATGGTACCCATTGTGAGCACAGGGTGTGAGTAGATATGGTTGGGATATATTAAGGTAATGGGAGAAAGGTAGGAAAGAGAGGTTGAATAGGATTAAGGACAAGGCTAGAAGTTTAGGTGCCATACTGTTTTAAGGTCATCTGGAGGCAGAAGAGCAACTAAGAAATCTAGTGAGTCTGCCTAAGACTAAGCCTAGTGAGTGCTGGGAAACAGGTGAAGAATCTGCCTCCTTAGGATCTGCTGGTTGCTTTGCAAATCCTGTCCTTTGAGGCCAGAAGTGTTTAGGTAGGTACAAAGAGCTCAGGATATGTCCCTAGCATCTCTTAACCACTTGGAAAGGCCCCTTATTTCCTGGAGAGAAATGTACATGTCCCTTTCGAGGCAAAAATGGCAATAAGAGAAGAAACAGCTATCGGATCTCATTTTGTGAAAGTTTCTGTGGTTGGCATATTTTTCTGACCAGAGTATAACCTGTAATTCCCTTTTCCAGGGATGGAATGGACCAGAAGAAGCAACGAAGGCTGCTAGTGCCAAAAGGAACCCCAGAATTATATTTGGTGGCTTGTGCTTTTTTGTCCTATATTTAGATGGTGTTCTTCCTCTTCCCTGGATGTAGGTGAGGTCTGGGAGATAGTTCAATTGGTAAACTTTTTTCTTGCAAGCATGAGGATCTGAATTCCATCCCCACCCAGTAGTTGTGTTTAAAAAAACAAAAGGCCAGGTGCAATGGTGCATGCCATTAATCCCAGCACCTGGGGGCCATGAGTTTGAGGCTACCCTGAGATTACATAGTGAATTCCAGGTCAGCCTGGGCTACAGTGAACCCTACCTTGAAAAACAACACACACACACACACACACACACACACTGCTAGAGTGAGACCTTACCTCGAAACACACACACATACAAACAACAACAACAAAAACCCCTGTAATTCCCAGGGCTGAGGGAGGCAGAGATAGGATCCCTGGGACTCAGTGGTTAACCAGTGTAGCCTACTTAATTGGTAAGTTCCAAACTAATGAAAAACCCGTCTCAAAAGAGTTGGACACGATATTTCAGAAGATAAGGTGGTCCTCTGACCTGTACCTGCACCCACATTAAAATTAAAAATGCTTTTTTTTTCTATATGGAAAAAGTGGAAGGTATAGCAAATCTTAGGTAGAGTGGACTATTTTGTAAATACCTTAGGTTTGCTCCACACGGTCCCTGTGTAAATGTCCCTGTTTTTAAATTTTACCTGCCATAGATCTGTTAGTTATAATCCCAAGGGTAGCCCCTTGGGATAATAGGAAGAGTCCTCAAGTGAGGAACCAGGAATAATTTGGAGAGGATTTTTTTCCTTTTTTTTTTTAAGACCTAGGCTGGCCTCAAACTCAGCAGTACCTCCTGCTTCAGCCTCCCTGTGTAAGCCACCATGCCTGGCTCATTTTGAGAGTCTAATGCACTGGTGACAGTAAAACTAGAACTTGATTGAGCCTGTGTGGAATTCTGGTGTTGGAAATTGAACTCTAGCAGCCTTGTGCTACTGAGCTACACCCTCAGTCCTAAGTGGAAAGTCCTTTGGAAATGTAGCCTCCCTTAGAACATGCCTCCATGTGCAGGTGGAGAGTAGGAAAAACAAGTACAAAGTTTTAAAATATATTGTTTATACATACAATGTGGGGCTGTTGCTGGAGAAGACATCTCAGCTCTGCTCCAGGTCAGACACCAGGTAGGGCTGGGTGTCCCGCAGGGCCTGGAGGAGCAGGTCCTTACAGGTCAGGTTCCAGGCTGGAGCATAGCTGAAGAGCCTCCTCATCTTGGATGGATTGGTGGTCTCAGCCCGCACTGCTTGGTACTGTTCCTCAGTCAGCACCCTTCCGTATAGGGCATCCAACACCCCATCAATGCCTGTGACTCGGGCAATGAGTGCTTGCCGGTGCTGGTCCACAAAGTGTGGTGCTGAGGGCCAGAGAGGAGAATTTACTGAATACTGCTTCATAAATTACTAGATGAGGTTAGGGGAGGTCACCTACCACAGATCAGTGAACCAGGCACCCTTCCAGAGGATCCATAGTGGGTAGGTGGGGTTAGCTCAGCCAGTTTGGTCTTGGGACAACAGGTAGGCTGTGTAGGGGTGTGGTGCAGTGGGGCTGAGAAGTGGGGAGAGAAGAGCTGCAGGTGAGGTAGGGTGGGGAGGCCTCACCTGGCATTGCTGCCATCTGAGAAGGGGCCTTGATTGCAGCTGGCACAGCTCCAGACCCTGTAAAGAAGTTACATTATGTGTTTGTAGAGCTGTTTGCCCCCTTGCTCAGGATACAAAGTTTAAGGCCACATAGGGAAGCTGCAAAAGAAAGCAGAGGTGCTTTTTTTTTTTTGGCGGGTAGGAGAAACAGAAAGCAGAAGAGCCCAGGGATAAGCTTTCACATTTGGTGGGGTGGCGGAAGTTGAGGGTAGACGAGGGGTAACAACAGGCACTTACTCTGGATCATGATCTTCTGCAGCTGCTCTGCCATCTCCTGCATGCCCATGTCTCTAAGTACAGTTGCTGTGAGCTCTGTGCTATAAGCCTCCAGATAGAAGCTGACGAGCTTGTCAGTGAGGTCCATGGCGTCCATCTGCAGCAGGGCTCCCCTTGGTAAGCGTCCATAGCCTTCTTGCAGTGGAACTGACAACAGCTTCAGCTTGAACTTCTTGAGCTCATCGATGGTCAGGTTTTCAAGTGCATCCAGGATGGCATCACGAGCCCACCCCATGACTCAGGGGCTCCCAGCCACCTTTGCCTCACACTGGTTACTGCCTGCGACTAGGAAGACTGTTTCTGCTGGGCGGGACCTGGGACTCCACCCTCCCTGCTAACTCCTGGCTCCACCCCAGCAGCCTAACTTGTTGGTTCTCATTCTCTAAGGCTTCCTGATTTGTCAGGGATGTGAGGCTGGGGTTTTCTGACTGGTTTGGGAGAAGCAGAGGTAGGGGGTACTTAACTTTCTGAGCTTGCACCAGCTGGCACAAACCAGGAATCTATACTTGCTCTTAGTTTACTGGGCATAGAGGCTTAGAATCTTGGCGTTCTAGAATCCTGAAACTTCACAATTTCTGGACCTCTCATGTTAAAGAGTCTTAGATTCATAATAGAACCAATAAGTCCCCCAAATTCCACATACTTGGGAGAAATGAAGTATAAAAAAGTGTAACTTTTATGTCTTGGACTTAGTTTCTATCTGAAATTAAATGATCCAGCCACTTACTAAATATTCCATTCTTCATTCCTTCTCTGATCTCAGATCCCCTGGAGGGATCCATCCTGGAATCCCTCAAAGAGTGGAGTCTAGAGAGGCTATGATGGGTTGTAGAGGTCAGTGCATTCTGAAACCTTACCAAATGCTTCCTTAGAGTTAGGATTTGGTCCCAGGAGGTAAATTTCTTGGGAAGTGATGTCAAGAGCCATTAGCTGAGAAAAACCTCATCTATAGGGAGACCTGGAGGGACAACCAGCCACCGTGGGCCTCTGGAAGTGACCCAGAAGAGCAAGTCAGCAAGCAGAAGAGCTGGTCAGGATGGTATTGGAGCATAGACTCCAATGTGCTTTACCGAGAATTCCATCATGAATAAGGGACCATATGGTCCCACCCTTCCCTGAATGTGCTCCTAACATGGCCGGGAAATTCCTGCTGGCCCAGTGCCTATAAACCTGCCCAGCTTTGTGTTATACTGTTCCACCACCTTTCCCTCTCTGTCTCCAAGCTCCACCTTTTTGTGCCAGGCTCAGTTACTTCTCCAGATCTTTGCACAAGCTATTCCCTCAACCTTGAAATCTCTTCCCTCTACCTGATTTAGGCTTCAGATTAAATCTCACTTCCTTCGGGAGATTAGGTTTAAGAGGCCTTTGTGGTCTAGGTCACAGTGCTTATCACTACTAGTTAAACTTGCGACTTCTTTGTAGTACTTATAGAGATTTTTGTTGTTAATGGTGCTGGAGACTGTACCCAGGATCTTTTTTTTTTTTTTTAATTTATTGTCCATAATGAGTTACAACATTTAGTGGGCAAACAATGAGTTGTTATCCCCAATTCCCCACTGCCCTCCCCTCCCCCCTCCACTGGATAACCTCCTCCATGGGTCGTCTGGATCAGTCCTTGTGACAGGGGACCATGGATAGCCTAGTATTCAGCCAGGTTCTCCTGGCCATGCCT
>PVHP010026497.1:0-24488 GCA_004024765.1 Zapus hudsonius | reverse complement strand
TTTCAACGACAGCAATTTATCAGATACTCCGGCTTTCCTTGGTAGCTTCTTTGTTCCCGTCTTAATTACTAATGTTAACTCTCAACTCTCACATCACACAAATGTATCTCTAAGAGCGATCACTACAAAAGGGTTAGAAAGGGAAGGAGTTTCAGAGGGGCCCGAGCTGAAACATGAAGTCTCTGGAATGATAAGATAACCCGCTGCGGGAGAGGCCCGAGGAGCCGCTGGCCATGGTCAGCTGTGGGGCTGAACTGAGCTGAGAACCCAGGGAAGGGCACACTGGGCCCAGATGAAGGGATGGCAGGTCCAGACAGGGGAACAGGCAGATGGTAATTGAGCAAGCCTTAAGGTACACACTGGGAGGTCAGGTGCTGGTCATGGGGGCCATCGTCATTGCAGGGCTAGGTGTCCACTTATGGGGTCCAGGTGAGGGAGTGACACCCCTTCCTCTGCCTGGGGTATCGCATAAGTTCTGGGGCCTCGTTTTCCCCGATATGATTTTAATATACCCATGTGCACCTAGGGTCTCCATTCACCTCAATAAATTTATAGGGTGGCACCCTTTCTACACCGAGGAATGAGTCATTTGTCAGTTGGTGCCGTACAGGTGGTGCTGGACAGATGGTGCTATTCAAGTGTCCACCCAGGAGCAGAGTCATCCACCACCTTTAAAATGGAGTCCCTCTGGGCAAGGCTTTGTTGTTGTTGTTGTTTTTTTTTTTTTTTTTTTTTTTTTGGTTTTTCAAGGTAGGGTCTCTCACTCTAGCCCAGGCTGACCTGGAATTCACTATGTAGTCTCAGGGTGGCCTTGAACTCATGGCAATCCTCCTACCTCTGCCTCCCAAGTACTGGGATTAAAGGCGTGCGCCACCACGCCCGGCTATGTGTAGCCTAAGCTGGCCTCAAACTCATGATCCTCCTGCCTCCGCCTCTTCAGCAATATCCCACCGGCATGTGCCACCACAACCAGCAGCAAGGCATATTTTAAAAACCCAGTTTCATACAATCTGGAGTAACTGAGAGCAGGGCACGGGCTGACCTCAGGGGCATCCGGGCCTTCCTCTCTGGCCACTTGGTGCTTCTGCATGTTTGCAGCAGAGTGAAGGCCCTCCATCTTGACCTCCCAGCCTCACAGGAGTGAGAAACACCTTTCTTTTTAATGGGTTAGTTGCTACTGGTTTTGATTTTTTTTCTGAGACAGGGTCTCCCTACTGTACCCCAGACTGGCCTCAAATTTCCCCCATGTGCCCGCCTTAGCCTATGGAGTGCTGAAATTATGGCCACATTGGTTTTTTAGGTTTTATTTGTGTGTGTGTGCGCCAGGCTCTCTTGCCCAAGCAAACAAAATGGTCACTAGACACTTGCACCAACTTTTGCATCCAGCTGTTTGTGGGCGGCTGAGGAACTGAACCCAGGCCACCGGGCCTTGCAAGCAAATCCCTTTAACCATCAAAAGACACAGAATTAATTTTCGTCTTGTTTTATTAAATATATGTAAAACACTGAAGGACTGAACTCTCGGAACCATCAGATGGCTCCCAGCCCCTGGAGAGCCTTAAGAAGCTGTCTACAGAGCCGGGCTCCTCCAGGCGCGCTTCTGAAGGCTTCCTCGGCCCTGGGCAGTTCTATGAAAGGCTCGAACGCCAGCCCTTGATCTACAGGCCTAAGGCCGGCTGCCTGCTGTCCCTCATAAACACTCCAGGGACTTCTGGCCTGGGAAGATGTACCTGTGAAGGCCGTTAGATGGAATGACAGTTCTCTGTGTCCTCACGCCATTCCTGCAGGAAGGTTACTGTCCCCTCACTGCCTCTGAACACAGCATCCTTTGGTCTGGTGAGTCCTATGCTTTCTGTCTCACGTCCTTACAAACATTGCCACCTCATTGTGCCCTGGATACAAGACGGTGAATGAGGTAGTTGACATTCCACTGAGCACCCACAGCCTGTGCCGCTCAGGGGTACCCAGGACTCTGTAGCCATCTGAACTGGCTGGAGTCTGAGCAGATCCCAGGTCCACCCAGCATACTCTGAGGGGCGCAGGGCCCACCTGCTCTGGGGTGCTGGGAGCAGCAGAGAAACTGCCCAGGGCCAGGTCCTGCTCGGATACCTCCCTCCTGCAGTCCCTTCCCTTCCCTTGTGGTGTGAGTGTGGGACCCTGGGACCCCCACATGCCAGGCAATGGCCCCCCACCCAGCTGCACCCGCGCCCTCTTCTGAACCTAGGGAGGGGAATCTGGGTGCGGATGCTGAGATCCCGAGCTGCTTCCCTCCCGCCCCCCCACAGGTGCATAGAGTTGCCTACAATCCAGGGCTTGGCTACCTGGCTGTTAGCAGCTATGGCCTGCTTTCTGCTGACTGAGCGATTCTCCTTCTTAAAGGGGAAATACAAAATACAGAAATGCTGGTTTTCTGACAAAAGGACACAGTGACTTCCGCAGGGGAGTGGAGGGGGCTGCAGACAGGACCTAGCATCTCTCCTGGCCTTGTTCCTAAATAGCTCTGTAGCAGGAGCCAAGAACCTGGGGAAGAGGAAGGCTGCAGGAAGGGAGGCTTAATAAGTAGGTGGAGCTGCCGACCACCACCACCACCAGAAGCCTGTGCTGGAAGTGCAGAGAGCAGACCTACCCCTGGAGACCAGGAGTGCACAGGACAGGAGCAGGAAGCCAGGACTGGGACCCACAACCTGGGAAGCAGCCAGCCTCAAGGCCTCAGGCACTGAGCTCGTGGTTCGTGGGAGGCAGATAGGGAATGGAGGGGTCCTAGGTGTGAACTCTGGCCCCAGACTCCTCCCTAGCCCCAAACTGGTGACACGAACCTCTCATGTTAAAGTCAGACATGGAGACAGAGGGATCTGCAAGATACAGGGTTTAGTGAGCCCTAGAGGGCAGGCCAAAGCAAAGGACCATGTCCTAAGACAAGTTCCAGCCAGGTCCAGCTGCAGGGCCAGGTGACAGGTGGTAACTCCAGGTGAGCAGAGCTGAGCGGTGTGGAGAGGACACTCCCGGAAGGAAGGCAGAAGCTGTGTTTTCTGATTCTGGGCAAGCCATAGGGAAGGAACAGGAAACTTGAGGCAGAGCATTCTGAGGAGGGAGTCATTCTTCCGTCCTCTGTCCTGTCCTGCTGTCCTGTTGTCCTTCCACACAGCAGCCTTTGCAGCCTCTGTGTGGTTGGGTTGTGATCAGGATGCGGTGCCCAAGGTCACAAGGTCACAGCAAGTGTTCAGGAATGAAGACCAGCCTGGTGTCTTTGCTGTTCCTGTCTCCTCCAGCTTCTCCCTCGGTCTGTGTTAAAGACGGGAATTCTCTTAGGCTATCGTTCTCCACTTTCTGTCCTCTGGCTGCTGAGAGGAGGTGGCCTCGTCGCAGAGCCTGGCCAGTGATCCTCCACCTGCCCTTGTTTCGGAGATGTCTCCTGTGATGGTTAATCTCAGTTTTCAACTTGACAGAATATAGAATCACCATGGAAACCAATCTCTAGCCGTATCTGCAAAGAAGTGTCTAGATTGGGTTAGAGTGGGAAGATCCCGTCTAACTGCGGGCAGCAGCATCTCACGGGTGGAGCCCTGGACTGAAGAAAGAAGATGAGGCTGGGGAGATGGCTCAGTGGTTATCGGCTCTTGCTTTGCACAGCCTGCCACCCTGGGTTCCCTAGCCGCTCACGCAGAAAGGCGGACACACAAAGTGGCACAAGTGTCTGGCATCTCATGTGCAATTAGCAAGGGACCCTGGCATGTTGCCCCCCTCCCCCACTCACACAAAAAAAGGAGAACGAGCAGCAGTGGCCATCCGTTTCCTGACTGCAACGTGAATATGACCAGGTCTGCTTCGTGCCCTGCCTCCCTCCCTGCCTCCTCACCGCGAGGGGCTGCAGTCTGACAGTGTGAGCTGAATGTAGGACCCCGTAGACTCGGGTGTCTTTTTAAAGCTTGTAACCATGGTCTCCAGCCACCAGGCCTGAGGACGTGTCACTGGGGGTGAATCCTGGGGTCCAGCTCTGAGGTGTGTTTGGGGGCGGATCTGACTGTGGGGAGCCATGCAGATAGGTTAGCCCTGCATTCAGATGCTACCCTGGCCACACACTGACCCTGGCCAGGGACTCATCCTTGGACACTCACCCTACCCATCTCTGGGTCTGAAATGGGAATGTTGGGATTCCTTGCCAATACACCAATACCCCAACACATCAATAAATTTAGGGTGCCCCAGATTCTTGTCTTGTGAATTTAAAGAATTAAATCCATAGAGCAGAGGGTAATGTTTAGATTAAGAGGAGAAAGTGCAAAGAGCTCCAGCCATGCGGAATGGCTGGCAGGAGGGGTAGGGAGCCCAGGTGCCAAGAGGGATCCCTCTCCATCTCAACCAGCAGGGCCAAGATAAGGGGGGGCTTACCAGAGCAGGAACCTGCAAGTTCAGGAACCCACCTGCTGAGCATCTATTTCTAATCTTCCTGTGGTGGGCTTTACCCTCAGGCTCAGGTGAGTGTGAGAGAGGGCTGATTGGTGGACTCAGCTGGCTCAGGAAGAAGCCAGCCATCATACCAAATTTACCGAGTTTAGCCAACCAGAATTCCAGGATCATATTTAGCCTTAATTTAAGGAACGAGGAACTCCTTCCCAGAGAGGGACTCAGGTTGTTTATGGAAAAACAGATCGAGGGAGCTCCTTTAGGCAAGAGATAGGAGAAGGCAGCATCTTCGCTGACCTCTAGCAAAGTGGGCACTGCAAGGAGAGGCCGGTCATTCCTGCTGTTTACTTTTGGGGTCCAGTCACCCCAACTGCCTCGGGTCCAGCAGGGCTTCTTGGATCTCTTGGGAAATAAGATCCAGGTTCCCACTTGGCCCCAGTCCTGGTTCCTTTCAGTGGTTTCTCGGGGGGTGTTTCCCAGAGGAACTTCTTCCTCTGCCTGCTGTGTTTTCTTCCTAAACACATCCGTGGGGTCTGAGACCCTCTGTGACCCAGGATCCATGGGGCCCAGAGAGCCACCCTCCGGAGCTGGCTTTGGACTCCCTGGGGGTCTCCTCTGTGACTCTGCTTTCATCTCATTTCCCTCAGCTGCCAGCCATGGAGTTGTTAACACAGCTCAACTCCACGTGGTCTGGACATGTTTGGGCCTGAGCATGTCCCCTCCTTCCACGCTAACCCCCACCAGTCATGCCAACCTCATGTCCTCCACAGCCCTCTAGATTTTCAGAGTCCGATGACAGCCACAAAATCTGTCCTGGAAGCTCAAGGTTGCAGTGGCCAGAGAGGAGGTTGGGTCAGGATAGATGGTGAGGAGCAGGACCAAGGCCAAGGCCAGCAGTTACCAGGGCCCTGAGATGGACACCTACTCCCTGAGCCAGCCAAGACCTGTCTTGTCCTGTTGAAAGGCTTCCTTAGGAGAACGCATCCGCCCCTTCTCAGCCCTGTGAGCAGATGCAATCAACCACCCAGCTTGGCCAGACTACACTGGCCTCAGTGCTCATAGGAAGGCTTGGCCCTATGGGAACCCAGCACAGGACTCACATGTAGCCATAAGGAACACGACACTCTTTCGAGCTGAGAGCTAACAGCCTTGGCAAAAGCTTGCCTGAGAAGGAGGTTGGCACAAAGAAAGCCAAACCCAAGGGGTGAAGTGTCTTTCTTTGAGCACCTGGATCCTGTCATGCCTGAAGCTCATCCATCCTAGGTTTAGTGACGTGTGCCAATAGCTTTCCGTTTTGTTAGTGTTTGGGTTGAGATTCTGTTATAATGTCCTGAGAAAACACAGATATTCCAGAATCCGGTCCCGACCCATGCACAGTTGAGTGTGTCCTGCCCTCAACCAATATTTAGGACTATCATGTCATAGTGGGTGTGAAAACACAGACAGGGCATGACCTGGTCCCAGGCCTCCTTACAGGGTCCAGAAAGACTCTTGAATCGTACAGTGCTGCCAAGATCCACATGATGACAGAGTCCTGGGCATGAGGCCACTGGGTCCTGGGTAGGGGCAGGGGTAGGGTGGGTCAGCTTCTCTGTAAAGGCAATCCACACAGTCTCCATCCCAGTGACTCCCAGTCCCACCCCCGCAGCGAGAACCTAACCATAAAATTACACCAAGCAACAGGCGTGGCTCTGAGAGAATGGAGGAAACAAGCTCGCTTGGACCATGGCGGGCAGCAAAGACACCTGCCTGGGGTCTGTCATCTTCTTGTCCTTGGCCTCCAAGCAAAGTAGGGGTGGAGGTGGCCCAGGGCAGAACGTTCTGGGCATCTCCCAAGCCACCCCTGGGCCTCACTGGCTCTGATCACACAGCTGTCTTTGGCCAGCATCATGCATCCCCATGAGGCTCTGAACTTGGAGACCAGCATTGACTTTGAACCCCTCTATCCTCTTGGAAGCTGTGTGACCTTGGGTACCTCTTCCTTGCTAGCAGTGGGGACTGGCATGGTTACTTGTGGTGGGTACATCACTTATGGCTGCCCCAAGTCCTTGGAAATCCTCTTCATGTTGGCTACCATTCACGTGCCCATCCATCCATCCATTCATTTAAATAGAGACCTAGATCCCCCAAAGAGACTTCCAACAGTGCACTTCCCAGCCGCCCTTGCTGCTGGGCTCAGACTACAGGCTCTGCAGATGTTTCAGACACAGCGAGCCTGGAAGCCACTGTTGAGGGGAAGAGATCTGGAAAGTGCCCACGAGAGAGGGTCTCACTGCAGGAACCATCCAGAGCACAAACCCCACAAGACCAGAGCACCTGCCCGGCCAAGATGAGTTCTCAAGTCCAGAAGTCAGCCCCCAGAGAGGCTGTGAGGTTAGAGGCAAGGAGCCCACTGGTGCTCCCCACGAGGGCCATTCACACAGAAAGCCAGCAGGAATGCCCAGCGGCAGGGGCCTGCATGAAGGCGAGCATGTGCCCACAGGGTCCAAAGTGGGATTTAGGAAAATGTTTAGGCCACCAAGGAAAATGTCCGGAATATACAATCAAAAGGGCAGACCGTATGATTACCATGTGGTTTCTCAAAAAAGACTTGAAGGAAATATGCTAAAATCTTGAAGAAAGGTCTAATGCCACCTGTGTGATTAGTGGTTTTTAGATAGTCTCTCTCCAGCCAGCCACTCAAGGTCTGAGAATGTGCACCGGCCCCGCAGCTGCTGAGTCCGGCCCTACAGCCTCCGTGGCCCCAAGGCTCCAAGCCAGGAGGAGGCTGCCCCGAGTCACAGCCAGAAGGAGCACAGGCCCCATGCGGCCCATGCAGACTGGGTATCAACCCGAGAGCTGGCGGGTGCCTCCCACCTGCCATCCCAGCGCTGGGAGGCTGAGGCAGAGGATCGAAAGTTCAAGGCCTGCCTTGGCTACGTAGTGAAGCCCTGTCTCAAAATAAAAATGTAAAAAGAAGGCTGGGGATGGAGGTCAGTGGTACAGTGCTTGCCTGGCATGCACAGGGCCCTGAGTTCGAGCTCCACCACCATAACAACAACCAAACCACAATGAGCCGTCGCCTCACATCTATGAGGTAAGACTCAAGTGACAAGTGTTGGTGAGGACGTGGTGCCCTGGGGACTGAAGCACCATTACCGTCAGCTTTATACTACTATACATGGTTGGAACTACTGTGAGACCAAAAAAAAGTTGAATTACCATGAAAAGTCCACTACTGGCACTTAAAATGAATTGAAAGTGAGGACTGAGACGGATTTTTTTTCTTTTTAAAATTTTTATTTATTCATTTTCAAGCAGAGAGATACAGAGAGCACCAGGGCCACCACCTGTGGGTCTGGCGTATGTGGGACCTGGGGAATTGAACCTGGGGCCTTAGGCACTGGAGGCAAGTGCCTTAACCGCTGAGCCATCTCTCCAGCCCTGAGACCGATTTTTGCACGTAACATGAAACCAGCATCTTTCATAAGAGCTAAAAGGTAGAATCCCTAAGTGTGTCCACAGACCAATGAAAAGATAGAACCACTAAGTGTATCCATGAACCAGTGAAAAGATAGACCCACTGTGTCCACAAACCAATGAAAAGATAGAATCCCTAAGTGTGTCCATGTCCAATGAAAAGACAGAACTACTTAGTGTGTCCACAGACCTATGAGAAGCTAGAGCCCCTAAGTGTGTCCATGGACCTGTGAGAAGCTAGAGCCTTGTTGCAGTCCCCTTCTCGTTGCTAGGACAAAGCACCTGACCAAAAGCAGCTGGTGGGAGGGAAGCTGGCAGAGGCTTCACCTCCCCGGATGCCACCAGTTGGGGGCAAAACACTCAGAACACATGAGTTTATGGGGACTCAGATTCAAACCACCACAAACCCCTCTGTGTGTCCACAGACAGTGAGAGGAGAGACCCAGCATGCTCTGCGCACGCAGTGGAGAGCGGGGAGGACTCTGCATGCGCCACAGAGGTGACAAGTTGGAGGACTCGGAGCTAAGAAAGATCAGCCAGTCACAAGAGACAAACCTGTGACCCCCATGGGAGCAGTCAGAGTCCTGGAGATGCGAAGTGGACCTGGAACCTTCCAGCGGCTGGGGGAGGGGAACGAGGACGTTTCTAAGGGGAACTTGAAGCTAAGCTGCCCACTCCACAATGGCAAACACGCTGGCTGTGTGGATTTTCATGCAATTAAAGGTAGCAATTCTAGAAGGTGTTCCTAAAGAGATTAGCTTGTGATGAAAGGACTGCAGAGAATAAAATCAACACAGCAGCAACAAGTGGAAAAAGAAGGCTTGCCCATGGCAGGGCTTCAGGACAGGAAGGCAGGCTGTCCAGGACTGGCTCTCATCTTCCCACCCTCCAGGGCTGTTCCTGTGCCAACCACGACCTTCCAGGCTGCCCTGTCCCAGGCTGGCGTGGAGGGGCCTCAGCTGAGTGCCAAGCTAGGGTGGTGGGGCCATGCTGGCCCCTGTTCACACAGGACGATGAGGACTCAGAGGGAGACCGTGAGCTCTGTCCTAACCCTTTCAGGAGGCTGCGCAGTTGTTCAGGAAGTTGGTGAACTGGTCAGCCGTGCCGGTGAGCAGACAGTCCAGTACGTGTCCATTCCAATTCCAGGTGAGGTGACCCCTGGATAGAGACTCTGGCTTTGGTGCCAAAGGACCCAGGGAGGCCCCGCCTGCACTGACCTCTGCCTCTACCTCACAGCTCTGGGCCTATGGCCCAGCTGCAGAGGACTGAGCACCCACAATATGGCACCCAGACCCACTGGTCACGAAGGAAGGGTGCCAGGCCTTGGCAGTGAGCGACTGCCTATGAGGAGGACCCAGCAGGAGCTTACAGTGCTGAGGGGGGTGGGCATGCGTGAGCACAGTGGCGGGCAAGGCTCCCCTCAATGGAGGTGGACAGCCAAGGCACCTCCGCTCTGCAGTTCTGGGTCTTTAATTAAAGTGTGTTGAGCCTGCTGTGGCCCCGGAGGGTCAGTGCCGCCGGGCGAGGCTGTAATTCCACCTTCCTCCTGCAGCCCCTCCCAGCTCTTCCAGGCAAGGCCCGGGCTACAGGGCAGTGCCAGGAGGAGCCGTGCCAGCCACAAGATTGGGCCAGGGCTTGAAGGACAGACAGAGCTGACCAGTGTCCAGCTCACCGATGTTCCGGCCCCAGAGCAATAGAAGGGCTGCCTCACCCAGAGAGCTTGGCCATTTCCCAGAGGCCGCAGGAGACCCGGCTTCACAGAGGCACGGTGTCAGATCTGTTCAATCCACACACACAGGCTACACATGCTGCCACCCAGCCTGGAACTCCATCCCTGATGTCTGCCTGAATCTCTGCTCAGTGTTACTCCTCAGGAAACTCCTCCTTGGCCATCCCTGCCCCATCCCCACCTGGCTCCAGGCTTGCAAGGCTTCTCTGGTATTTGACTCAGGTGTCCCCCATAAACTTAGGTGTTCTGAATGTTTGATCCCCAGCTGATGGCACTTTTGGAATTGGAATCTTGGAGGTGTGTTGTGGGGACGGGCTGATGGGTGTTACAGCCAGCTTCCCCTCGACAGTGTTGGGGACACCCTCCTGCTGCTGTTGGCCAGGAGGTGATGTCCAGCCTCTGCTCAGGCCACATTTCCCCCGCCATCATGGAGCTTCCCCTCGAGTCTGTAAGCCGAAATCAACCCTATCTTTCCCCAAGTTGCTTTGGGTTGGGTTCCTCGTCGCAGCAACGAGAAAGCTCACTGCGACAGCTTCCCTCATGAAAACCCTAAGGCAGCGCCAAGACTGCCTCGACTAACAGGCGCAGTAGCATTAGGCACTTCCTGAGACAGACGTCAGTTTACGTTCTTTCTGAGGATTGTCTCCTCTCGTAGTAGCTCGTGAGGGTCCCCCACCTGATGTATGTTCAGGCCGGGTCTCGCCTGCTGCGCTTGCCTGAGCCCAGGTTCCATCGGTCTCACACACTGGGACTGTGCCTGGATCCAGCCACGCTCCTTGGTGACACCCACCCTCCATCCCCACGCCAGCCTGTGCAGGTCTCTGTATCCCCGCCTGGCCCTCCTCTGAGACCATGTTGAGTGGCCCATGGGACCAGATGCTAGACAGGGCCTTCACCCACAGTGAGCCGGAAGGACTGGCCCTTGATCCGGAGATCAGAAAAGCAAGTGATGGGGCCATGGCCACAGGCCAGCTGCTAAGGTGAGGACTTCCAGGTTGAGTGACGGGAGAAGCTATTGACCAGCCGAGAGGAAAGGACCCTGGGGAGAGACTTCCAGAAAGAGGGGGGAGCAGCCGCCCCACAAAGAAATGGAGCAACATCCAGTGCCAGACGAGTATGTGTTCTGAGAATCTGCTGGTCTTGCGAGAAGATCTGGAGGGGAGAGGGGGTTCACATCACTGAGGGGGTTCACGTCACTGAAGACAAGGCCCACAGCTGAGACCTATACTCACAACCTCATGCTTGCTCTGTGTGTGGGGGGGGCTGGTCTCGACTCAGGCAGGCAAGCTGGGGGCCAGATCCCACCCCAAGTTCGAGACTTCATCTGGTACCATACTGCATGGTACAGAGCCCAGGGCACCAGCCTCTGGACATGACCTTCCTCCACAGGCTCCGTCCTCCAGCTCACCAGCTGCTCCCCTGGGATGAAGCTCCTGTCCTGTCCCTCTCCAGAGGACAAGTGGAGCTCTGCTGGCCATCCCCCAGCCAGCCTCTGCAGCCATGATAAGGTGTTCCAGTAAGTCAGAATCAGCGCCCTGCAGGACCCTAGGACAGGCTGAGTCCCAATTCTCTGCCCCACCCAGGACATTCCAGCCACAGAACACAAGAGCGCCCTTGTGTGCAGAGTGCAAGCTGAGGGCCCATGGCTTCCACTTGCCTCCCTTGGGAGCCCTCTACCCCATGCCATGGACCTCACGGAAGCCACCTCCACCCATCCCCCATTCCCCAGCCTGGCCAGTCACCAAATCTCCCTCAGCTGTTCTGTGGGGGCATGAGTCCCCCTCGAGCAGAGCAGGACTCTGCACACTGGAGGCTGAAGGAGGCTGGTGTAGACGCAGAAGGTGGCCCCAGATGAGGACAGTCCAGAGGACAGCAAGGGCTGAGAGTGAGGGTCACCTCCATCTTGAGGCGGGCGGTGGGGGCGGGCACACTGGGAGCCAGACATGCTTCTTCCCCTTCAGCCTGTCGCAGCCAGTCTGCTGTCCCTGCAGGTCCTGGGGACCAAGTTTTCAGATGCTATAGCCCAGAGGCGCATCACAGCCTCTGGAAGCCTGGCTTCCCCCTCAGCTGCCCTGTCCTCCACTCTGCCGGCACCACTCGCAGGTCCCACTCCCAAGGCCCACGGCCTCTCTTACCTCCGCAGCCCCGTGATCTGAGGAGACAGAGCAGACTCGGCCTTGCTTCTGTCGCCCTGCCCTTCCTGCTGAGGGGGCTGGGGCAGTGGTGCCTCTCTGAGCCTTGGCCACCTCCTCTTGAGGCCTGAAAGCGTGTGGAGGGTTGCCCAACAGGACAGGTGTGGCAGGACTCGGTCAAGCCATCATCATCCTTCTTTGGACAGGGCCCCATGCTGTCAGAGGACATGGGTGTATGAACCAATAGAGAGACGCTGTGCAGACAGGGGCGAGGGCTGCCCTTGACAGCTCGGAGAATGTTCCAGCCTTCTGCCGTGACAGCCACTCTCCCCTGATCTCCACTTGAGCTCCTGAGAGGCGGCGGTGAGATGAGGCCCGAACTGCTTTTCATTTTGTTGAATTTTAAATAACTTAAATTCAAAACCGAGGCTCAAATCAGTTCAGATATTTTGGAGCTACTTGGGGTATGTAAATCCTCTCAACGGTAAATTTTATCAAATCTAAATGCGGCTGGAGCATTTCCGGTGGAAATTTAGCTTCAGAATTGCCATGGGCTCTAAGTATAAAGCGCACACCATATTCACAGACATGGCACAACAAGAAGAATATAGAAATATCTTGGTAATTTGCATTGATTACCATGGAATATTTTTTATATATTGGCTTAAATGCATTGAAGATAAATGTGGATAAATAACATACATGTAAATACCAACTAAGTTTTATTTATCAATGAGGCTTTTATAAAATTTAGAATTATATACATGGCTTATCTTTCTGTGGGGTGGTCCTGTTCTAGAACATTGTTGGAGGGAGACTAACGAGGTGTAACATTGGAGCAGAGGACTGGAGAGATGGCTCAGCGGTTAAGGCACTTGCCTCCAGTGCCTAAGGTCCCTAGTTCAATTCCCCAGGACCCACATAAGCCAGACCCACAAGGTGGTGGCCCTGGTGCGTTCTCTCTCTCTCTCTCTCTCTCTCTCTCTCTCTCATCTCTCTGCTTGAAAATGAATAATAAAATATTTTTAACATTGGAGCAGAGATCTTCAGAAATGGAAGAGAGAGAGCTACGTGAGGCAGAGTGCCTCGGAAAAGAGCGAGCGAGAGGGGAGGACTCTCCCTTGAGTGCGTGGCCTGGCCCAGACTGTGGAGAGAGGGCCCACGTTTCCAGAGATGGCCACACCAATGTTTCCCACCTCACGTGCTTCTGTGGATGAGTGACAGGCATTCCTCCAGCCACATCTCCTCCCCTGGAAACTGAAGGCACATGTTTGTGGCCTTCTTGGGCCCATAGGTTCTCTTGTAAGTTACCCTCTCGTTGCTGGGACAGAGCACCTGACACAAAGCAGCTGAGAGCAGGGAAGCTTTTCTTTTGGTTACAGTCTCCAGGGGAAGCTTCATGATGGCAGAGAAAAGCATGGCATGGGCAGAGGCTGGACACCACCTCCGCCACAGCAGGTGGAAAACAGCAGCAGGAGAGGGAGCCAAGTTCTGGTGAGGGGGAGCTGGCTGTACCACCCCTAAGCCCATGTCCAACAACGCGCCTCCGCCAGCAAGGCTCCACCTCCCAAACAGCCAGCAGCTGGGGGCCAAGCATTCAGAACACAGGAGTTATAGATGACACCTGATTTAAGCCACCACAGGTGCCAAGGAAGTGACATGAGCGGCTTCCAATGCTAGGTCAGGAAAGGCCACAGAGCTCCCATCAGGCTCTGCCACTACCCTCCAGAGTCACAGCACCCGGCCACCAAGGTGGAAGGAACCAGAGACACACATGGGCCCCAGGCGCACATATTGACCCAGTCAGTCGTGGCCAGGCCCAGACCCGTGTGACAGGAACAAGCCAGCCTGTGAGTGCTGCCCACAGCCCCCCTGCCCAGAGTGCACAGTGCCCACCAGCACCCGCAGCCGAGATGCTGCCTCCTCGTGGAAGGGTTGTGATTGGACTTCTGAGGTTTGGAACCCAGCTCCAAGCCACTATGCTGAGGAGGCTCACCAGCCAATTTGGGGGGCCCAGAAAGGATGCCACCCCCAGGCCTGGCTGACAGAGAGGTGGAGCCCTGGACCTCCACCTGTTGGGGTGGGAGCAATCTGAAAGGTAGGGGGTCCACACCTGTGTTGTATACGACACAGCGGGACCTAGGGATGGCTCCTGGAGCCATGTGACCTCAGTGTCCAGGGTCAGGCCACCATGTCTCCCTCAGGACAGTGGAGCCCGCTCACACCCAGGGTCTCCCGGGACTCCCACGTGCAGGATCAAAGACCCCCGCGTGGTCTTCCAGCCTCCTCAGATACCATTCTGTCTTGTGGCCCACTAAAGAGATTATGGCCTGCCTTCTACAGACACCCCGGGCCGAGGGGGCTGGCCCCACTAATCTCCACAAAGGATAACAGCCCCTAATTAATTCTCCAAATCTGATGGCAGTGCAAACGCCAGCCAGGCCGCCCGCCCTAATGAGTTTAATCGACTGGACTTGATGATTTTATTCGAAACCTAGGGCCGCAAATTAAGCTCTTAAAAAATGCACTTGAATTTGATTGGCAGGTGTAATCCCAACAAAGTCAGTTTAATCCCTGGGCTGCCTGGGCAGGAGCAGACTGTGTGGGGCTGCGGGCTCCAGAGCTTCCACAGGAGCTCCTCCGTCCTCGGCACGGCTGGCTGCCCTCGGCTCAGCCCCACTTCACCAGGCTGCCCACCTATGTACTCCTATGTACCCTTCAAACCCCAGCCAGAGCCGCCCCCAAGCCCTGCCCACATTTTTGCTCACAGCTTCAAGAGTTCCCCGACGGCCTATCTCTACCCATTCTCGGCCGAGAGCCTTCCAGGGCGGCAGCCACTCCTGCCCTCTGGTGGGCTGGGCATTGGTGGCTGCCAGCTTGGCATACATGGCCCCACACGATTGCCAGTGGCCTCAGGTCTTCATGGGAGAGATGATCAGCAGAGTTGGCCTCAAGGCCCATGTCGTCCCTGGGAGCTACTCCCACCGAGGGCCTTCCTTCTGGGAGGGAAGGGCATCGTTTCCATATGAACCTTTGCCTCTGTCTACAATGAGCCTAGGCTGGGACTGGGAGGCCCCAGGGGACAGAGCCAGGAAGGTACGGTGGAGGCCATTCTAGACCAACCAGCCCCAGCTGGCCTTGGAAGCAGCCCAGTCCAGCCTGGCCCTGCCTCTGACCACAGTTCTGGGTCCCCACCACACCGTGCTGGGCTGGACTCTCGTCCTGTCCTCAGGCCCACCACCAGGTGTCCCTCCCTTCAGACCTGTGACAGCAGGGCTAAGGAGACGGCCTTCCTTCCCAGAGGGCCCAGGGTAGGGGTAGTGCTACTCACACTGTGCTTTCTACCCCCAGCCCCCTGGACTCGGGAACAAGCCAGGTGCTTTGGGTAAGACACACCCACACGTGCCCACGCATGCACGCACGCATGGCTCGCTGTGCTCTAGTCACGGGATGGCCTGTCCTCACCACGCTGCCGAGAGCCAGTCGGTGAACGCAAAGCAGGGGGCCCCTATGCTTCTCCGAAGGCATTCCCAACCGACTGGCCAGACTCCAGGTGCCCTGGAGGCGCTGTGTTGTTGCCCTCAGACCCTGGGACTCCCTACCCCACTGGGTGAGCATCAGACGCCCTTGGGGCAGCCCACCAGGGCCAGCCACACTCCCAGGAACTCATGCAAGGTCAAGGTGACAGCACGGATCCCACAGTGGGATCCTGGTTGTGTCCCTAAATAGCGACCTATTCCAAAACCCCTGAACTGCATGGTCTGGTTCTTCAAAAGACCTTAGTGCCTCCGAGATGGGAAGAAAGTGAGCTGCTGAGCCCCAGCCCTCACCTCCACCTCTGCACCCGGTGCTCCCCCAGCCGCTGGCGCTGTGCTCCTGTGGGTGCCAGCCCCCTCTCTTCTCCCATGTCTGCACACCGGGACACCTCAAGTTCCATACCCACCCCACACTAGGCCTACAACATCCGTGTGGCATCAGGGCTGGCCAACAGCAGGCTGCCTGAGCCCCTGCGTGCCTGTGAGCAGAGGCCAGAGCTCTGATGGGATTGCCAGGCTCCTCCAGGCATCGTTGAGGAGCAGGCGAGGCAAGCGGAGGGGAGGGGGACGCTCACAGGCACCTTCCTGCCAGGAGGTCGGGCCTGGTGGCTGGGGCCAGCCAAGGGGCAGCAGCTGAACCCAGCCCTCCTCTGCGGGAGGGGCACACAGACCCTTCATTCTCCAGCTCATCCTAGCAGCTGACCTCAGCCCTGTGGCCATTTCTAACACCTCAAGGTGCTGGTTTCCTACGCCGCAGAGCCAGCGAGCACTCTGATGGCCTGGCCACATCTGTGGGCCAGGCGTTCAGTCTGGTGAGCTGACCACCCCTGGGATGGTCAGGTGTCATCTGTGCTCTTAGCCAAAGCCAGATCCCAGGCTCTCCTGAAGCCCTGGGGTCATGGCAGAAATCAGCTCTTTGCAGGATCAGGTCCCGGTCTCTGTGGTCTTGGTGGCGGGAGCGCCTCTGCTCCTGTCTTGGCCGTAGACGTGGCTGCTTGCCTCGTGCTCACCAGGGAGTCCTTTCAGCCTCTGTGACAGAGTCCGCACATGTGTGATCACAGCGTCAGCATCCCCCACCCTGGCCAGAAGTGGCGCTAACAAGAGCGTGGTTGTCCCACTCACTCCGTCCCCACCCAGGGCGGGAATCTCAGGGTTGTGTCAGTTTGGGTCACTACAGCCTGAGATGCCTCGGTGTTCCTGAGGGTCTCCGAGTACAAGCATGAGAGCCCCGACTCTTTACTAGCTATGAATTTTTCCTAGCAACCGTTGCCAGGCAACAATCAGCCAAAGAACTTGGTGGATGCTGGAAGGTTGGGAGGAGGAAGTATATAGGTCAGTGGGTGCTGGGCGACGGTGCACACGGATTCCTCCGTCCAGGCCTCACTGGGGGGGGGGTCAGGGCATCTCCTTGTGGGACCTTGACCCCCTCGGAACATCAGGGTCGATCTGTCACTGGGAGTCACATCTGAGCAGCATAGGAAGGAGGAAGATGGACGTGGGATGTTCCTGAGCCTGACCTAGTATGGCTACAGGTGGAGGAGCTCTGATGACTCCCCTGGCTGCATCAGGATCAGCTTGGCCAAGCCCCCCCCCCCACGCCTCACTGTCAGCCCCTGGCACCATGCTCGGTCCTGGGCTTCGGCCGCAGCTTCCTCCATTCACCCCTGGTCCGGTAAATTATTTCTTCTCCTCTTCCTCCTCCTTCTTTGTTGTAGTTTTAGTTTTGTGGTAGTGTTTCAATCTAGCCCAGGCTGACCTGGAACTCACTCTGTAGTCCCAGGCTGGCCTCGAACTCACACGGATCCTCCTACCTCTGCCTCCCGAATGCTGGGATCGAAGGAGTGAGCCTCCGCACCCTACACATTTCTGCTCAACATTTGTCTTGTGTGCCAGTCATGTGTGGGGAGAGAAAGCGAAGGAGCAAATAAATGAGCTACTACTCAGTGAGGCAGACGGGGCGAACTCAGCGGAAATAAGCAAGGCTGGAACGAGCGAGTTCTCACTGCAATCAAGCAGTCAGAAGGGCTCACGGAACGGGCGAGCTTTGAGAACATCAGCTAGCGTGACAGGTGAGGGTGACTGGGGCCCCAAAGGTAACCCGGAGCCTCCTTGGACTTCCGTGACGGTACCTGACCCCGTCCCTAGAGTGGGAAGTGTCGCTTACTAGAACCCACACCTAGTCCTGGAACTGTGATAGGTCAAAGCTAGACCAATCACTGTCTCTCGGGCTCCCCCGAGCCAGAAAGATACACCCATTTGAGGGGCACAAAGGCTCTCTCTCCCTCATGGCTAGCCAGCAGAGAAACACCTAAGTCTCCAGGCTTCGGCAAGGCTCTGGTGGCTGTGGTGAGGCGCTGGGGCTTTTTCTTTTCCTACTTGGACTTCTTTTTTTTAAATTTTTATTTTATATATTCATTTCAAGCAGAGAGAGAGAGAGAGAGAGAGAGAGAGAGAGAGAGAGAGAGAGAGAGAGAGAGAGAGAGAGAGAGGGAGAGAACGCACACCAGGGCCACCACCTTGTGGGTCTGGCTTATGTGGGTCCTGGGGAATTGAAGCCTGGGCTTTAGGCACTGGAGGCAAGTGCCTTAACCGCTGAGCCATCTCCAGCCCCCTACTTGGACTTCTTGTTCCCATGATGGGAGTCTCCTGTATTTCCCCTTCTTAGCATTTCTCTTCTCAATTTAATAAAGTCGTCTCCCACTAACCCTTGTCCTCTGGTAATCTATAACTTTAATTCTTTAAATTTATATGACAAGAATCCGGGTACTCTGAAGTTTTAAAGCGCATTGGGACTAACTGGGAACTTCAAGTTTCCCGTCACTAGAGCCCAGGTGAAACCACAGAGGACGTGGCGAGAAGAGCAAGAGTGCTGCTTCCGCGGTGAGGCTGACAACCTGCGCCAGGATGACGGAGATGCCACAGGTTATGACTTGGGAGAGCCATTGTGTGTGTGGGGCAATGCCTCTGGACATTCCCTCCCATCCTGTGCCTCTTACATTCTCTCTGAGGGGAAAGCAGGGTGGCAGGAAGCTGGCTACGTCTGTCCTCAGTGAGGGGTCCAGAGCAATGGGTGCTGCTGCTCAGCCAGCCCAGGAGATGCGCGCAGGGCCCAGCTCGGGTGGGTCCTCCCACTTTACCTAATAGAATCTGGAAAATCTCACATTCAGGACAGAGATTCGTTTCCATGGCGACTCTCAGCCTGTCAGGTTGACAAGCAGAGACTGACCATCACAGAGAGCAAGAAGACTCGTGAAAAATAAATGTGTTAAAAAATAAATAAAACGCAAAGTTTGAGACTCTTGAGGACTCACCAATGCTGCCTCCTTGTGCACACGTACTAAGAACCTAGGGGGAAAATGTGCTCCGTTCACCTGAGGTACTAACCAGGACGAAGGGCCTAAACAGACCCTGAGGCCAGCGGGTTTCTGGGGAACTGAGGACAGGGCCACCGAAGACCAAAGCAATAACCAATGAAGGCATCTGGGCTCCAAGAAAATATTTAAATTGGTGAGTTACCTCATGTGTTTGGGTAATAATAAAAGTTAGGCCAACCCCTCAAAGTGGGCTAATTCCAGAGTGTGATAGTTTGAATGGATCCTGGCTGGAAGATGTCGCTGTGGGTGGATCCTAGGGTCCAGCCCTAAGGTGTCTGTGGGGGGGGGGATCCAGAATTCCAGCCTAAGGCATGCAAAGGGAAGAGCTTCTGCCTGGAGTTCCTGTGGTTTGGCTGCCTGAAGGTGCTTGGTTTTGGAGTGCTGGTGGTGCGGATCTGTAAGCTTCAAAAATCCCTCCATCACATAAACTGTGCTTGGTTTGGAGGTTCATCCCAGCAGCGTGAGAGGAAGTAAAACAAGTGGTAATCGTAGTTTACGGGGTGCACTTTATGACTGGCTAAGTCAGAGCAAGCTGCACACCCACAGGGGACTCGGACACAAATCCTGACAGGACAAAGACAGTGGACACGGCCATGCGCAAAGGTGAGGAAAATGAAGACCCCCTCTCCCGTCTTCTGCAGGAGGCAGCAAGCGGCCTCACAGTTAAAAGATCAGATGATTAAGATGTCACAACGAATATCTGAAAGGGCCAGAAGCCAGGCTTGGTGGCCCACAGCTATAATCCAGCACTCTGGAGTCCGAGACAGGAGGATTGCCATGAGCTTGATCCAGTCTGAGCTACAGTGAGACCCTGCGGTCTCAAAAAAATAAAATAAAATAATTAGGAACACTGTTTTAGGGGTGAGCATGGGTGCATGGGGCAAAACACAGAGCAGAAGTCTGTCTGTTTCTTTGTTGTTTGTGGGGCTGGGACCCTGGGCCTCAAGCCTGCTAAGTAAGCCCTCACCTACTTAGCCACACCTCCATCCTGGGACAGAAGACTTTTGTCCTTAGCACAACAGGGCTACAAAGTGAATGCTCAAATTACACACGTTTTATTATGTTAAAAGTAAAAAAATCCATTTATTATGTTAAAAGTAAAAAAAGTTAAGAGGCTGAGGAAGTGGCTCAGTGGTTAAAGGCACTGGGAAGCCTGCTGGTCTGAGTTCGACGCCCTAGCACCCCCCCCCCAGAGCAGGACACCCATTGGCGATGCCCACATGTTTGTGGCAGGAGGCAGAGCCAGGAGAGTCCAGAAACTCATGGGCCATGCTTGTCTGCTACGCATGAAGTGAAGGGAAAACAAATAACCACACAGGAAACCCTGTCTGAGGCCGGTGGAGGGAGAAGGCAAACACCCGTGCTCGACCTCACACTCCACATGGGTACTGTGGCACACGCACCCGTGTAGACACGCATCATACACATACACACACAATTTTTTTAAATTAAAAGCTGAAAAAATTCAATTAAATTAAAAGCTGGACTGGCGAGATGGTTCAGTGGTTAAGGTTCTTGTCTGCAAAGCCTAATGACCTGGTTGGATTCCCTGGCACCCACGTAAAGCCAGATGCACAGGGGAGCACACGCAAGCGTCTGGATTGTGACCGTTTCAGGCAAGATCACAGATTCCAGGCCTGACCCCCCCCTCCCCCTGAGTGGGAGGGGTTTCTAGCTAGAGCTCCAACCCAGATGCTAAAACTGATTGGTCAGGTATGAACCAACCAGTTGTCTCTCTGACTTACCTGGCTGAGGTCTTTAAAAGTCACTGAAACAAAGTCGAACCTCTCTTCTTCCCTCCAGAGGGCTTCCTAGGAGGACTTCTAAATTTCCAGGCCTTAGGAAAGTAGGTCCCCCCTAGGCCGGGGTGAGGGGGGGTGGGCTCCAGATTTTCCCCACAAGAACCTTTTTCCTCATAATGGGAGTCCCCTGTTATCTTTTCTTTTGCTTGTTTAGCTGAATAGTATAGATTTTGGCTAAACCCTCTCCCACATGCTCTATCCACACTGGTGGCTGGAGAGCTCTGTAACTCCCCATTTTCTTTTGAATAAAGTCTCCCACCATACTTTATTCTCTGGTGGTCTATAATTTTTTTTCTTTTGCCACTATTTTATTTTCTCTGCTCTCTTCTTGTTTCCTTTTGGAAGTCCCCTTGTACATATGTGGAATCTCTGATATTATGGAACTAAGAAATATGGTATCTGGAATGTTTTAAACCCAACGCTGGTGGTCTATAACTTTAATTCTTTAACTTTATAGACAAGAGTTCAGGTACTCCTTAAGTTCTGAGGAGCATCGGAATTTGCTGGGTATTATCTAAATTCTGATTCCCCAGCTCCACTGTTACAGGAGTTTTGTGAATCTGGAGTTTGTTTGCAGTGGCAGGTGGCCCTGGTGTGCCCATTCTCTCTCTATCTGCCCCATCTCTCACACATACTCTCTCAAATAAATAGGTTTTTAAAAAATGGACCACGAGGAATGGCACCTGAGGTTGTCCTCTGGCCTCCACATGTGACCCATGAACACAGACGTGCACACATATGCCTAAAGCATAAAGATGATTAGCCAAAACACAAGCCACAGGGAGAGTCCACGTCACACCTGCCACGTGGTCCCCATCAGGAGAGAAGAGTAGCATGGTGTGGAGAACCGAGCCCTCACCTATGGTGGCATGGGAACAGCCTGGAGGGTAAGTTCTAGAATCATCCTGTGGCCCAGCCACGCCTCACCTTGTGGGCTTCCACCCAAGGAACGGAAGCCACTGAAACCTCTACAGCGCGTCCATGGACAGCAGCACCAAAGGTGGAGCGACTGATGACGCAGTCGTTCACCAGCCGTACAGGTGCACAGCCGTACAGGTGCACAGCCGTACAGGTGAGCAGCCACATAAGCAATAGCACCATGGGCCCAGGAATTAGTCCACCTGGCCTAGTTTTCATCTCTCTTCACTGTTCTGTCCTCTGCCTGAGCTGTGGGACCTCGGGAGAGAAGTTGGCAAAACGTCCTCTTGATCCAGACCTGGGGGTGCTGACCTCCTCCCTCTGCACCCGCCCCAGGCCCCATGGCTGTCCTGCCTGGAGCTGCCGCAGAACAGGTTACCTTTGATGAGCTTGCAGGAATCAGCCGCTGCTGGGTCGTGGTAATCACACTTGATCACCTCGCTGCGGAAGGCTGATTGTGGCTGGGCTGCAAAGGGCTGCCTCCTCTGAGGGTGGCCGGCCAGAGACCTTGGAGGTCTAATGAGGGTAATTGAGGCAGGGTTGATTGTGCCAAAGGCTGGAAGGGCCCCAGTGACAGATCAGACTACGTCACACCCCAAACAGGGCCACATTTGCTGAATCGGTTTCCCATGCAATTTCATGGTGATTACACTGATTTCATTTTAGTAATCGAGCTGGTCGCCGAGGCGGCTGTCAGGACAGGCCTGGGTGGGAGCAGAGGATGAAGGGGATTATGGGCTCCTGTCAGAGCTCAGGAACCAGTGTGCACTGGACTGGACAGAGGCGGGCAGGGTACTGCTGAACCCCCGGGAGCCAGCGAAGCCCAGGGTATTTGAAGCCTAGAGCTGCCATTCCCTGGGCTGTTGCCAAGGGTGACCCCACCTTCCAGGACCACTGGAGGACCGGCAAGCTTGCACCGCAGGTGTGGGTGAAGATCAACAGGCACCATTAGCAGGCCTGTCCTGCCTGGAGGTGTTGGCACCCAGTGATGGCCAGCACCACCCCTCAAGCCTTGAGGTTTGCACCACCCTCGGCACCTGGAGCCTGAAGCAGAACTAGTTTTTGGGTTTAGATTCAAGTTCACAACTGTCACTGTTCCCCCCACCAAGTCCCCAGCATTGGCACACCCAAGGCCCCCAGGTGTACAGTACCTCTCAGGTGCTTTTCTGGGGACCAGGTTTGCAGCTCTCAGGCCACACCCCTGATCACATACTAGTCGAAACAAGAACTTGGAGCCATGAGCTTTAGCAAAAATGTTTAATCTCTCCTTAATGTGTTTATTTACAAGTACTAAATCTGAAGAACCGTAAAATAGGAAATAGCCGTGTATTTACACATCTGAGGGCAGAGCGCATCCGCTCTGTGGCTTCCCAAGAGGCAATGGCCGGCTTGGTCAGCTCAGACCATCCGAGGGACTGTTCTTTTGGGTGGGTGGGTGGGGGGATTGCGGCATTAAAGGACAGCTAATTGTGGGCTTCATCTTAAAAATATCTCTCTCTAAATATATCTACTCTAGCTTGTGTAGCACCGACGTGAGCCAACCAGAACCAGAACCAGGGACTGGGGGGTGGCGGTGGCGGTTAAGCCCTAGGCAGACACTGCTGGCTGGCTGGCAACAGCGTGGGGATGGTGGAGGGGCTCGTCTGTGCAGGGACTGCTGGCCCATGTCTTGGACTCGGTGCTGTGCCTCTCGGGGGACCCCTCCCCAGGTCCTTACCATCCCACAAGGTCCCTCTGGCTATGGGAGGGCAGAGCAGGTTGAAAGCACAGGATAAGCCCAGGCACCTAGGCACTCCGGAGTCTGGGTACAGGGGTGGGAAGGGCCTTGGGGACCAGGACCTGCAGCAGTGCCAACAGTGTCTGTGCCAGGCTAGCTGGAGTGTTTTCTGGCCAGCTCCCCGGGCCTGGGGTACCTCGCCACGCAGTGCATGGTGAGCTTCCATCTCAGTTCTGGTCAGGGTCTCCTCTGAGCAGGAGGCCAAGGGCAGGTGCATGAATTTAGCTCACAGGATGCCAGAGGTGGAGGGCCCTTGACTCAATCCAGGACTGGCAGGGAGGTGACGCCTGGAGGCCTGGCCCGTATGCCAGGTAGACGGTGCCAACAGCTGCGTCAGCTTGCATGTAAACAGATCCCTAAAGTGCTTGTGAACAGACACCTGCAGTGTCCCAACCCCACCCGCGGCACCTGCATGGACCAGGTGGCCTGGCAGGGCAGGAGGCTGGTACGCAGGTGTCTGGAGGCCTTGGGCAGGGTGCATGGGGCTGGGCTGTGAGGCAGTCGCACCCAGGCAGAGCTGGAAGAACTAGGGCTTCCGTCTGAAGCCTGCATCCAGGGAAGACTTTGGGGGAAACTGAGGCTCCTACCCAGACACAGCCCAGAGGAATAGGGAGGGAGGGATGGGATCCCAGGCAACCCCAGGGGCTACCAAGAAACGGCTATGTTCAGGCTGACTGGCCTTGACCCTGGCCCACGTTGGCTTGGGGAATGAGCCACATGGGCAAAGCAGGGGCTGGCCAGGGTGCCCAGGCCCCGCAGTGTGCCCACGGGGAAGGGACTCCCTGAGTCAGTTCACCAGCCCCAGAGACCCATGGGTGCAATTCTAATTTGACTGCCACCATGTCCCATCTGGCTCACAATGCTTACAGGGGAGGGACTCCAAGGCCAGCAGCCTGTGGGCACTGAGGCCGGGCTTGGCCACAGTTAGCTGTCCCTTAAGGTCCATTAGAATCCTTAGTACCATTGAAAAAGTGAACTTGAAAAGGGGATGGGCCGTTCATTTGCTTTCCCAAGTGACTAATTTAAAAAACATAAAAAAAAGGTCTAACCACCTCTAGTATTCAACACTTGCAGTTTGAAAAGATCAACTCAGACTAAACGCTAGCAGTCATGCAGACCCACAGCCCTCCCTCTGACCCGGAAGCCCTGGGCGGCAGTGGAAGCAGAGGGCAGCCATGGTCAGGCGCTGGATCCAGGGCCTTCTGGCTTTGCTCTCCCACTGCCTGGGCTTTCATTTTCCCCTGAACCACCGTCCCTGTCTCTTCCCTCCGGTAACTGTACAGCACCCCACTTGGGCTGGGGCCACACACACACACACACACACACACACACACACACACACATATATACACACACA